>JAANSK020259441.1:0-12511 GCA_011763485.2 Isoetes engelmannii | reverse complement strand
ATTATTAAAGGGGACTAATGTATGGATAAATGAAGACTTGACTAGGGAGCAGTACCAGAAGCATAAGCAAGATCGGGCAAGGCTAAAAGAAGCAAGACCCAATGGGCAGAGAGCATACTCGAGAAATGGAAAAGTGGTCATAGAGGAGAGGAAAAAGGAAGAAGTGCACTCTGAGGTCTTTGAGGATAGAGAATACGGCTGTGACGATTGTTCAACAGCCATCCTCAGGTGCCGTTGGCACTGTAATATATGTCCAGATTTTGACTTGTGTGAGACTTGTTATGAGGACATGGATGCTGATCAGTTACTAGTTACTGCCACCTCACAGTAGTGATCCCATGCTAGACATCACAATAGAAGCTGATACAAGTGCGGAAACAAATGAAATGCAGTTTTAATCTATTGATGAGTTGATAAAACTCAGGATCCGTATTGGACAAAATTTTTGAGAGTTTCTTAGGCAGGCGTTTGAGAGATTAGACAGATGGCAAGGAGTGAGGGTAGAAAATTCTCGGAGTTACCCTACTTCGTTTTCCCCTGCGAGGGGGTTTGGAACATGGAACGTCTCATAGGTCTGATACGCCTCCGTAGACGTAATATAATACATTTCATTTCATTTCATTTCTCTCTGGAAGGTTGCCACAAACACTTGCTGGCCCTATGGGTTCTCCCAGAAAGAGAATCAAGTGGATCTAGATAAAACGACAGTAATCATCTCAACATATCATCATGTGCATGCATTGCAACCTATTTGATACATGGATTAACCACTCGAGGATGTCTCTCGTGATTCGTATTTGGGAGTGCTATTTCACGGACCTATTTTCAGCATGAAAGATACTGTTGATCAAAGACTATGCTTCACTGCCATGCTAGAAAGAAGCTGCTTTGAAGCTACTTGCCAAGACGTTCCATCAAACAGTTTTCGTTTATTCATTATCTGGGTTAAACGAGCTGCTGTATATGGAGCCTGGTAGCCACTAATGAACACAAACAATGGGTGTCTAAATAGAATTTTTGGGCCGGGATCATGGATGTGATCCAAGGCACCATGGATTGGTGCTTGGCGAGGCCTTCTGAGGCGCAGCCCATAAGGTCATAAAAGGGTAAAACAGCCATATAAGATGGAAGCGTTATATGCCAGCTACCTTTGGGTGGAAGATCTTGGATTAAAGTGAAATGCGAGCTGGCTTTATTTCTCCTATAAAAGAGTGGCAGTCTGCATCTCATGAATCTGGAGATCAGGTCTCAGCTCGGTGGGGAGTTCAGATTCGTTTGATCTCAAGATTGGGTAGCAAGTTATTTCACCGTTTCTGCTGTTGGCCATATTCGTCATGCCGTCCTAGGTTGGCTTAGCTTCATTTCACTTGCTGTTCAAAACTGTCGTGCTGATGGCAGAGAAGCCCGTTGTAGATGTAGGTCAATGGCCACATGGGAACAAGTTTTGGACCTATGGATGGAGTCGTTGATAGAGGGGGTTGTTATGTTGGGGTCGTGGCATGGTTGTTTCAAAAGGGAGCGATTGGCATTGATTCGGATTTGACAGACGGGGTCCTGTGTTGGGGTCATGGCATGGTTGTTTCAAAAAGGCATTCATTCGGAAGGAGCAATTGGGATTGATTCGGATTGGGTTCTGTAAGGAGAACTCATTGCAGAAAAAGGAATTGGGATTAAAAACAAAAGAAAGGGTTCCGTAGGGGTCGAAACAATGCTTCTCGGGTATCGGTCCTTAAAAACTGACGTTTTGGATGACCTAAGAAAGGGTCGGTTGGAGCTCCTGGCTTTCCAATGCTAGGCGTTCCAACTAAGGACAATTGTTTCTTACACGATATGAGCTAAATATCGTAACAAGCACCCTAGATATGTGATCTAATGAGCTTGTAGATAGGTGGGGATCCTGGGAATCTAGCCAGGGAAGGTGCCTTGCGCCCTAGGAGACATCAGCTGGGCTGGGCTAATGGACAGTGTACACTGGCCTCTAGGTGTGGTCACTCCTGGAAGAGGTTTGCACCCCGAGAGGGATTATGTGTAGATAATCCTCGGTGTATGTGTTGATCCAAACCCTGGGAGAGCTGTGTGCCCTCAGGAGGAGCCAACAATTAGCTAGGCTAATGTAGGCACTACCTGAACTGGTTCAGTGTACACTTGGTATTGTTATTAGGATGGATAATGGCTAATGTAGGCACTACCTGAACTGGTGCAGTGTACACTTTGTATTGGTATTAGGATGGATAATGCCCTAATACGCCATGCATATTGGCAATGAACTTCATACATTCTCTTTTGGCCAAAAGATTATGGGATGAAGGCATAAAGGAGGTGAAAAGGGAGCCAGCTGCCTATATACTGAGGGATTGCTTATGGAGATGATTGACGCAGTACGTGATTCCCTGGGTTGGGTGGCAAGTACATTAACTTTTCTTTGCAATCTTACTTAAGTGTGGGGAACTTAGACAGATTTTTTAATCAAAGCTGTATCATATGATGATAAAGTTGTGGCATTGGGAATCACAACTGAGGTAAGGTGCCTCTTACTCCAGTGGGCTATTACGATTTTTTGCTGGAATCTGTAGCAGTTTAGGGCATATCAGTGTAGACTGATCGGGGATCATGGGTTTGATCCAAGGCATCATGGATTGAGGCCTTCTGAGGCACAACCCATAAGGGCATAAAGGGTAAAACAGGCATATAAGGTGGTATATGCCAAGCTACCTTTGGGTGAAAGGTCTTGGGGAAAGGTGGAAGGAGAGCTGGCTTTACTTCTTCTATAAAAGAGAAGCGGTTGCATGGATAAGTATGTTTCCCTTGTGTGCCAGCTCTCAGCTTGGCGGGGAGTTGAGATTCGTTTGAGCTCAAGGTTGGGTGGCGAGTTATTTCACCGTTTCTGCTGTCCTGTGGATTGTGGCCATATTCCTCTTCTGATCCTACATAGATTTAGCTTGATTTCACTTGCTTGTCCTAACAACATCAGTCCCACATCCCATCATTTTAGCTGAACTTGAAGCTTAGATTTTGCAGCATTTAAGGTCGTAATTCTTTTACATGATACAGCAGCTAGGGGTGGTGAAAAAAGGCTTCTTTCGCTTACTCTTACATGCCCTTGAAAGGCATAGTTGGTGTGAAGGCATAGTTGGTCTGCGAAAGCTTTGTTAGAAGAGGGCGAAAGAGAGGGAGAGAGCAATAGAAAATGTACATACTCTGCAATCTTTATATGTTCGTCCATTTACGTCTTTGTCAGCACTACGTTAATGTTAATGAGTAACACTGCTATAACCTGCCATGTCAGCACACATCATCATTTAGTCAGCATATGTACGATTTGAATAGAAATTTTATTCAGCAAATGTAGTTATGCTTTTCATGTTGGCGTTGTATAATAGCTAAATGAGCTTCGTGTTCCTATAATAGCTGTGGACTTTTCAACTGGATCGGACCCAGAAGCAGCATTTCTCCTGCAAAAGAAGTTTAATGCTCCAAAAAAATCACCATCATTATCTGCGTAAGGAATGATTGCTGATAAATGTAATGGTCAGTTGTCCAAGTTGTAACTGCTTTTCTTTTATTACCTTGGTTCCAGTGAATTTTATACAGGTTGGCTTACTCATTGGAATGAAAGTCTCGCTCAAACTAGTGCTCAAGGGACAGCAGCTTCATTAGATGCCATTCTACAACTGAATGCCTCAGTAGTGCTCTATGTGGGTTGAGATGCAATTTGATTTAGGTTTATTTGTAAATATATTCTCACACTTGATCACCCATTGCAGATGGCACATGGTGGGACGAACTTTGGTTTCTTCAGTGGAGCAAACACTGGTGTAAATTCTTTTGATTACGAACCAGATATTACATCATATGATTATGTAATGTACCTCCAGTGTTGAGCTTTTAAGCCCGCTTGTCTACCTTTTTTGCTTCTTCTGGGTAACAATACTGGCCTTTCCAGGATGCTCCTATAGGCGAGGCTGGGGATATAGACAGTGAAAAGTTTAAAGGTAATTATCTCTTGTGCATACATACAATGATGTACCATGTTTGAATGGGTAGAACGAAAGGGAAAGAATGCCACATTTATTTACAGTAGTATGTCCCCATGACTAACGATTGCTGACAATGTACTCAACATGAAAATATGGAACTAGTCTCTAGGCAGTAGCCATGCTGCTAACGCGTTTTTTGCAATATAAGTTCTAGAGCATGGTTATTATTAGACTATAACTTGATATGTTCTAATCTTTTTATGTGATGACTTGAGGATAACTATATATAGTATAGTAGTATTGCCACATGGGAGCTTTTTGTCCATGAGATGTCATCATTCATGTATCATGCATGATAATGACTGGTTTATTTTTTCCTCTATCACTCTTCCACCATTTGGTATTAGAGCACCTATATAGCTGTAGAAGGCTTCCAATATTGTTACGGAGACAACTTTTCGACAAAAATACTTGAGGATGATTGCTTCGTGAAGGCTTTTAAGACTGCTACAGATTAGCAAGAGTATTCTTGGCTGTGGATTTGGATAAGATATTACAATTCCTGGTCAAAAGAGCTTAAAAGGGGCTTCTATGGATAAGTTTCTTGTTCCTAAGGAAATCATGGAATTCAAGTTACATAACAAAGATGTGATCAGACATTAAGACATATTAAGGACGTGATATTTAATCTCTCCATGCTATCCATAATAAACATAGAAGAGTATCTATAATGTACTCTGCAGTTCAGACTTTGCATGACCCCTCAAATCAAATGCACAAAATGTGGAGCTTTCCAAGCAACAAAATTTTTCAACACACTTTCAAGATCTTCATGCAAATGAAGCAGGCTGTTTTTCTTCATATCGGGGCCCTAGATGTGTTCTATTTTTTCTCTCTCGTATAGATTTGGAATAGTCAGCCTTGTTCAGGCTAGAAAAAATGATATGTTGGTCAAGAAGTTGCAATGGATGGTCCTCAGACAACTAGAAATAACGAATGAGAACTATGTAATTGAACTAGCCATTATGAGGCTGGACTTTGCCACTTGATATGATGCACATCTCAGCAACAGGTGATGTGTCAACTGCAGCAGTATGTTTTTGATACATGTCATCTAGTGTGTGCGCCATGAATAAGGTGTAGGATTACGAGTCCGGTTTGTTACTTGTCCTATTCATCGCTTAAACATATTGTAACATTCATTACTTGTCTTATTCATCACTTAAACATATTGTAACCTTCATTGCTTAAACATACACTAATAACAATTCAAACAATCCTGAGCTAAGCTGTTGTAGTTTGTGAGAGGATAGGAAATGGGCAGGCGGATATTTACTAGAGATGAGCTTGCGGATTTGTTCACAAAAACATTTGCAAGCTCTTGGTCAATTAACAGTTGGGTCTATAAAACTTTCAGCTAAGGGGCAAATTATGGATAAGGGATAAGATGAAATTGCTTCATCATTTTGGATTGAGGGTTGTTAGAACACTGCCATGTGAACCGGCTGCCATTTCCTGCAAATAAGAAGCATACATGATGTACATAACCCCTTATGATGTACATGATGTCAGAACTGAGTTAGTTGGGCTCTGCATTTTTGGTCCTTGGCTTTAACATAACCCCTTTTTGTCTTCATTTGCTAGAGGATACATCACATGCTCGTGATGCACTTTATCAAACTCTGGCCGATGTTTAGTCTATTTGCCAGATTGTGATTTGCTCTCCAGATACAGAATTATCCAACGTACCTTGTTCTTAAAGGCACACCCTGCATGTGGATTATTTTATACAGCATTATAAGATAACTCTTCGGTGTGCTGGAGTATCAAGCAAGTCTAGGACGAAATAAGGTTACTTGGATTTCCAAGGGACAACAATCCATTGTTATTGAAGGTGAAAGTTCAGTCAGCAGGAGTGCAACTTGGTTGTTCCAAGTTGTGTTGGACAGATCCACAGCTGTTTAGAAACCAGACCGACAATAGGCACATGGCCCTTTAACACATCTTCCAGTTCCAAAGAGTGCATATTCATTATTTTTTTACGATCTTGTTTCATTCCTGTGATATATTGTTTTTATCGTTTCTTCCCTGACTAAGAGCAAGTCATAGCTAGCGAGATGAGAATCATATGAAGACCATTGTATTCATAATATGATCTTATAGATTCTGCATGTCTTATATGTTCTTCCTTTCTCTATTAAGCAAAAATTGAAGGAGCTGAAAAGAGGTTTTGTGAACATATTCACTAGCCGATCATCTACAGAGTCCAAATTGACTTGTCAAAAGCTGTTTGGTGATAAAGAACATAAATGTTAAGACTTTTCTGGAAAACTTGTTAGTGGATTCACTGGCCTCTTCAAGGAGTCCATATATGCTGGATTTCCAAAAGGTTGTCTTCAACATTATAAAGCTGATGTATAAGGCAGGAGATCTCATGAATCTTGGTAATTAGTGCTTCATCATGGTTGGGCACGTGATGGGCTGTAAGGGCACACCGAAAGGGCTATGCCTATATGGTGGGGGGAGCGTCATATCTATTAGGAGAATGCTGGCTACATATATATAAAGGGCTGGCAAACTATGGGAATGTCAATCAGTTACCACTGGAACAAAGATGTGGAGACTTTGGATATAGGTAATCTTCCATACAGTTACCTTGGTCAACCTGTTTGCCTGTCTTTTATTTATGCTTAATAAGTTCCTGGCCATTTCTGGTAATCATCTTAAGTTCTCTCGATGTGCTGTCGAAAATGCTTGCAACTTTAGACTAATTCCCTTAGATTTGATGATGTTTCAGAACTTAGGGCTGTTATTCTTAAGTATGTATCCAGCCCTGTTCCAGATCCACCTCCTATACCCACGAGGATAGGTTATGGTTTTTTGAGACTGCAACAGTTGACTTCCATCTTCGATGCACTTAACATTTTAAGTGCAGCACCTACGCATGTAGTGAAGTCACCTGTTCCAATGGAAGCAGTTGGTCAAGTAAGGCCTTTGTTCTGCCTAAAAACCGAGTTGAAGTAAAGTTTGGTGATACTAATAGAGGACATTGGCAGGCCTTTGGTTTTATTCTCTACAGGACACTGTTGCCTAATACTATTACATCCGGACGCAAGATCACCATTGCTCAAGTTTGTTCTTCCCACGTTGCTTCTTTTCCTTGGTTTTCTATGTCTCTGCTTTTGAATATCTCCTACACTCAGGTTCATGACAGGGCTCAAGTTTTTATAAGCTATGCCACGGAATTTCCCACATTTGTGGGCACATTTGAAAGATGGAACAATAACCCAATACTGTTAAAGTACGATGCAAAACCGGGAATGCAGCTAGACATTCTGGTATGGGCATCCTTGATTCTTTTCTCTCTCTAAGCTGTACACGCTCTTTCTTATATCCCTTGATTGTTTAGAATTGGCATATAACATGTTCAATCCTTAGTTCTGCATGTTCTTAGAACTCTCTGCTGGTTTCTGACCAGTCCATAGTTTTATGCACCTTCAATCTTTATTCTTAGTGTGCTGGCTTTTAGAACTCTTTTTGTTGTAAAAAGTTGTTTCTTTCGTTCAATAGGAAACAGTAACTTTTCTTCTTCCTATAGGCTTTGACTCAAACCTTAACATATATATACATATATAATTAAGTTTCTGTAATATTCTGTCATCAAATTAGAGAGAGCCTTGTTTGGAGTGCTTGGAGAGGGCATTAAATTAGCATCTAAACTTTGTCGTTTGCACGTGTTAGTTTCATGTTGTTCAGTTTATTTAGGGAAGATAAGATAAGAATATTTTAACGTCGCGTTCACCTAAAAAGTAATATGATGGCTATAGAATAACCATAACTAGGTTACTCGGCAAAAAAATGATAGCCCTGTTTTGGATTTTCATTCTAGTCTCTTAAAAATCTGGCCTTTATCCTTTTACTAATACTAACTGCATTTGGGCGGAGCTAAAATTCTGTGGCAAATGCCTGACATGCTTTAATTCCAAGCTATTGCAAGGAAGGCACTAGCTGTGGGCCTGATGACTAGCCTTACAAGTAGACAAGTGCTTAAAAGACTGTGGAAACTATACAACGGAGATGGATATGAAAATTATTGAATGAGATGCTCTTCTAAGCCAGCAATTTTGGCTCTTCTCCAGTGACAAGATCCAATCCCTATAACCTGCAGAGCGTGGATTCTTGCAAGTCAATCTGAGGGCCTCACGTGGACCCATTTCAAGACGGAGACATGCCTTTAGGGAGGGAAACAGCATGTGTTGGCTGGCAGATATTGCGGGTGGAAGCTTTCTTCTTTCATGGGTGCTCCAACCATTTGGCACTAATATCATCCTCATTATAGATTGCAACATGCCAAGTTCCTTAATATTTATGAGAGCACTGTTTTCCTTAAATGCACCATTTACCTTCCTCATGATGCTTCCTTCCATCATTCCCATACTCATTGATTGTTATTTCATAGGGCTAGATAGCAAGGATTCATGTATCTCACTAATGCGCTCTCTTGGGCGCCGGAAATGGTCATTTGCAAATCTGGAAGAATCCTACTCAAGT
This sequence comes from Isoetes engelmannii, assembly GCA_011763485.2. Lineage (NCBI taxonomy): Eukaryota > Viridiplantae > Streptophyta > Lycopodiopsida > Isoetales > Isoetaceae > Isoetes > Isoetes engelmannii. The sequence goes on along the minus strand of JAANSK020259441.1, from coordinate 3,983 downwards.
GATGTAATGATGATAAGATGGTCCTATTCTGGACCTATTGGAATCATGATTTCATGATACAATATCAGAACTCAGATATCACGGACGAGTTCAAGTTTCTTGCTAATAGCACTTGGCAAGCTTCCCCGAGGCACCTGCTTCTTTGCCTCCAACTATAGAGTCCGCATACTCACAGTGTGTGAGCAATATGTAAGATGTTACAAAGGCATGGGCTTTAAAAACGTTCTAACGTTCTGCATGTTGCATGTTGAGCTGCATGACTTCCTTCCATCAATCTTGTTCCCAGGCAACTGATTTCGTTCAAGCACAAGCTGGTCTTCACACATCTACCCAATCGGCAAGCAGGACTATGCATTATCGGTCATATTGCCGTCAAATAAAAAACGACTTCCTCACGAGAATTAGCCACCATTCAACAGGTTTAGTATTTATTTTTGGGAAAATTCTAAATATACCCCTTAAGTTTACAAATATTCCAAAAATACCCTACAAATGAAAGGTATTTTCGTAGACATGGTAATAAAATTCCATGAGACCTCAAATTAAAAAGTTGTCTTCACAAATATTATAGATCAGGTTAAGATCTTTCCAATTAGATCGAATTCATCTTATCGGAGTTGGAATGCATAGGTTGTGCTCATTTGAGTTATTTTTTTTAACATTTATTTAGTTATTTTTTTTAACATTTATTTAAACCACCGTAACTTGAAGATTCCAACTCCATTTTAGATGATTCCATGGCTCTTGGATAGGCCTCACTCTAATCTACAAGTTTTGTGAAGGCGATTTTTATATTTGATCGATCACAGAAATGTTATTGCCATTCGAACCAAGCACTCTGTTGTTGTTTTTGAGGGTCTTTTTTGGAATATTTGCAAATTTAAAGGGGTATATTTGGAATTTTCCCTTTATTTTTTCATAAAGAACTCAAGAAGTCCCTAGAGCGTTCTTAGACTACATAACAAAATCTTTGATAAAAATATATTGGTTCTAACTAAAGATTGATATGCCTTACAAGCAACTTCACAACAAACCTCATTGGGTTTGAGAGAAGCTAAAACTCACTTTTTACCTATGATTTAGCCATTGAGCCTGAGAATTGTAGGGTAGAAAAAAAGAAAAAAAAAAAAGAATTGTAGGGCGCATCCAAAATATGAGGTGAGAAGCAGATACGGACCATCTTTCTGGTTTTGCAATCCAATACATTGCCATTATGTTACTTAGCCAGCCATTCTAACTTGGATGTTGAGTCTTCATACAACCAACATGGATCACATGCATGGGTCTTCACTTTCTTGGGTTGATAACGCAACCCAGTTGATTAGCTCCTCATTTCTTTATTTGCATATACAATCCATATTAATAGCAAAAGAAACGGAATCGATGCCAAACAAAAGAGAATCCAAAATTTTGAATGTGATGGAATCGCCATGCAAAAAAAGGGGGTTTGTAAAACACCAAATTTTTTTGCCTGCTCGTGTATGGCATTTGCTTTGCATTTCTTTTTTTTGCTTAATCTATATGGCATCACTATTTTAATATAGAGGCTAATGAAGAGGCACCTAATTGTGATGGTCTTATACCTTAGCTGAGAATGAAAATAAATTAATGAAGGGGCACATATGCTGTGATGCCCTTTGACACAGCACCATTGACCATAGGAATGAGCTACGAAGGTGCTATATTTTTTTGGATATTCACAATGGATTGCCAGGCCAGATACTGATTTGCAATAGCAGAAGATTTAAGATTTTTACTATGCTATCTCATATTTTCTATATTCTTTATTGAAGGAGCACATCTGATAACTAACTTCAAAGAACTGCATGTTTTTTAAACATTCAGATTGTCTTTTGATTGTTTAGGGATAATCTTGACTTTATGATGAGGTAGGCAAGGATAAAATTTATTTTTTGGGTTTATGCATATGACCCTGCGTTAACGGGTATAGGTCATCTTTAATTCTCAAGCTTACGTTGCTCATGTTTACTCATTGGCTTTTGAATCAGGTGGAGAATATGGGGCGCATTAATTATGGCCCTTTCATTTCAGATTCTAAAGTATGTTATCATTCCATGGCTGCAAATTCTTAGTTTTCTATTTTCACTTTTGCTTTTTGTTTGCCAAATATATAGCTTATAATAGAAGGTGCATAACAAGGGCTGATGAGCCTACGTTAGAAGTTGTCTAGAGAGCTTGGTTATAATAGAGGAATGAACATGTACAGGGAATAGTCTCAACAGTGAAACTCGATGATATTGAATTGAAGAATTGGACAATCTACCCAATTCCACTCGATAATATTACTTTGCTAGCGGCACATGCTTTAAAAGAGAGAATTAAAATTGGGCAAACTTTGAACTTGTCGAGAAGCTGGCCTACTCATAATTACGATCAGAATCCTTCAGGTGATTCTAACCTTAGAGAGCTATCATAGGTATGCTTGTCTAAGTCTACGATAATTTGCAGGAGGCAATTCTTATGGTCCAGCTTTTTACAAGGGGATATTGAATTTGAAAAATTCAACTATATCTGATACATTTCTGTCACTTAAAGGATGGACCAAGGGTGTTGCTTTTATAAATGGGTTTAATCTGGGACGCTTTTGGCCGGTAAAAACTTATTTGTTCTCTTCTCTCTTATAGAAACAATGTCTTTAACGAAGTTTTGGTTGCATGTTCAGTCTATAGGGCCACAATGCACGTTATATGTGCCTGCACCACTTCTCCAACATGGAGAAAACGAATTGGTAATAATTTCAATGTCACTAATCAATTTCTTTTGAAGATTGGTCAACATAATTTTCTTTTATTTTTTCCAGGTGATTTTGGAATTAGAGGTGCCAACAAGGGATTATTCTGTGGAATTCGTCAGCAAGTCTGATTTTACATGTGGGAAAGGAAGTTTTCAAAACCACAATATATGGAAGAAGATGTAGACATGCTTGTAAGCGAAGTCTCCTTATTGGAATGCATTGTTGGAATACATGTTAATTATATGAACTTCAAATATATGATGTACCTGGATGAGAGCATAATTTATTAACTAAGAGTTCTCGTTCCTTGATATAATGCATTGCATGCTTTGATACATAAGTTTTGAGTCGTGAGTTCATCATGCAAAAAAAGTTACGCCTTGCTAAATCATAAAGTCCGTAGAGGAAACATATTGGATCCCGCATAAACCATAGATTATCGGGATACAAACTCGCAATGTACGCACACAAATAAATAGGCTTTTTATTCATCACAACAGCAGTATTACACTGGGTTTATCATTTGGGTAGGGAGTGGCGTAGCTGACCATAAGAACAACATCGACTACCCCATATGAAAAAAAATGAAAAATGGTGAAACCAACTTTATGGGGCTAGGCAATTGTGAGAAAAATGGCGACAAAAAATCCCGCCCTTTCAGCTTTTTGGGGAAAACCATAATGAGAAACGGTCGCCAATGTTCTCGAGGGAATGCCTTCGGTGCCCCTACGTGATTGTGGATTGCAATGTGTTGATGCCGGGAGCCCCAGGTCGTGATAACTTGCTAACGTACACATGAAAAAATAAAGGCGCACAAAAAAACCTATAAGTGATTAGTATTCTCTGCTCCAACTCCATTGCTGTTTGCCTCGTCGTGATGAAAAAACCTAAAATGTGTTAACAACAAAGCATGAACATAAGAAAAACTTGAAAAAAGAACTTGAACCTCCAGAGGGGTTGGACATGCATGCCATGCGACAAAAAACCTCGATGACATTAAGGGGCTAGTCATGCGCGCCACGCGAACATAACTTTAGAAAAACTTTACATAAAGCGAAAAAACTTGAAATCTCCAAAGGGGTTGGTCATGCGAGCCACGTGAAGCAAAGAAACCTCTATAACAAGGAGGGGCTGTTCATGCATGCCATGCAAACAAAACCTTTACATAAATTGAAAAACTTGAAAATGAACTCTTCAACAAAAAACTAATAACTTAGGGTGGGTGGGT
>JAANSK020259430.1:0-12511 GCA_011763485.2 Isoetes engelmannii | reverse complement strand
GAGAGAGAGAGAGAGAGAGAGAGAGAGAGAGAGAGAGAGAGAGAGAGAGAGAGAGAGAGAGAAACAATAGTAAACCAACAATGACTACATGCAAGAGGATGGGAACATACCTCAAAGTAGAGGACACCCGTTGAGAAATTGCTTTCAGGGGTAAATCCTCCTTTAACAAATGACCAGCAATCTTTTTTTGCTAACACAGACCCCAAGGTTTGATATGTATTATCATTCATTTTCATAGTCGCTTTTACAAGAGATGAATTCTTGGTACCATTGATCTGCACCCATGCTACGTCATAAATGGCACCACATCAATAAAGCCTAGTGTCCACAATCGTATGGCACCAAGATGAAAGCCTAATGCAAAACAAAGATGTTCTAACCACGTTATGCAAGAGATGTATAGTTATCCTTGCAATGCATTAATGCTTTTCAGCAACAGCAGCAACAACAAGGCACTTGAGATCACAAGATCTATGAGATGCACACACATCACCTACATTTCTAAGGCACTTGAGATCACAAGATCTATGAGATGCACACACAACACCTACATTTCTAATTTATCAGCAAGCCTATTACTGCTAAGCTTTTTCCCTCAAAATAAAAAACTCTTCGAGGGAGAGGTTTTTAAAACCTGGATAGTAATAAGTCTGATGTGTTTTTTGTTTGGGTCCCATAGACCGTCTTGGTTTTCGTGGATGTAAAATTCAATTTGATTCAATTCATTGGATTCTACCTCAAATACTTTTCATTAAATATGTTCTCTTGAATAGGCTCGAACTTGATAGCTAGTCGTATCTAAATTAGTGTGTTACTACTCAACCAAACCCAAGAAGACAAAGAAAGGAAGACTGCATATGATATTAGAAAGAAGAAGATATATTTATTAGATCCTATAGAGGACTAACACACAACCTTTGAACTTAATTATGAGCTCAAAACTTGTGTCTATGCGTAGAAGCATAATGTTAGGCATCCTCCCCCCGGAGTAAGTATGTGAAACTAGGTGAGGAGGAAGATTGGTATTGGTAGCGTGTCAGAATAAGAGCCTAAATATTGTCAATGCAATATATGACACACATTGACATAGGCACATTTCTCTCTAGTGGATATTTCACACATTATAGAATTTTTGACCAAGCAAATTAAAAATACTTCATAAACATTAACATCTCTCTCTATCCTAATGTGATTTCTATTTTTCTAACACTTTTGTTTGTTAGTTACTAATTTCTGTATAAAGCTTGTCCATTTTGTTTTGCTTATTTCTTAAGTTAGTTTGAGGATCAAAATGCTTATTAAACCTCATATCTTTCTAATAGTTTTATTATATCAATGGATCCTCGTTACTATTATAGGGAGCTACAATGATTTAAATCTCTCTTGGTGGATGATAAAAATCTATTCAATTCAATTCTCGGGATATCTATTATAACATACCAGAGATTGCATAAAATAGCCCTTCTCTTATATGTCCAATCTTTTGAGACGGTCCTTGATAAGATGCAGACCTATTTGATGCGACAATAAAATAATTATCATCTCTTGCTTGAATCGTCAAAGAGCAACCACCAAATGGTTCCCATCCTTGAAGGCCTTTGTCGAATGTTGGGTTTTGAAGTACTCCACCAGAGTATAATGGAGAAATTGGTACCTTTTGGCACTACACATGACACAATTGGGAAAATAAACGAGGGTGTTTGAAATAAAATGTTATGTATACTTGACATACCTCTATATATGCAGCTGGGTCATATGTTTTTTTAGCTTTGAGGCAGCACAAAACATGTTAAATTATACTACATTGCAAATAAAAGAAAGAGAATTGATTTTCTATACCAGAAAAATGGGTGTGGTCTCCACTAGAACTTGAAATTGGTGCATCTATGAAAAAATTCGAAAACGTTGCCAATTGGAGAAGAGTAGGATATATCAGCTCAGTGACATTCATCTTGGTACCTCGATCAGACTAAAGACAATCCCCATAGTCCTTATATACAATAATGCTCATATACAATAATGCTCAATATAAAGATTGCCTTAGAAGGCATTTACTTATAATGTTTTACAAGAAAGCCAAATAATTGCTTAAGAATGTAAAGTGCATTACAAGCATCCCCGCCACATGAACCATTTTAAAGCAAAACAAGTAAATTAGTAGTTGAATGCTATTCACTGGCTATAGCTGGGTGGGAGACGTAGGTGGGTGCAAGTCTCACCATGCGGTATGTGTCGAACCATAATGTGCTCTCTACCTTCAATATAATTAAAAAAAATAAAAAGTAGTTGAACGCTATTACAAAAATCTCGATTGTTAAATGTGCCATATGGGATTTTAACCATTAAATGTAGTCTCAAAGTTATATTGATAATAGAACTTGCACTATATGCTAGTAATAGAAGATAGAAATACATTGGTAAATGTTGCTTTTCATATGTCCACACAAAGACTCAATAAAAAAAATAGTTGGTTTCTACTACTTAATGGATGTTAAAGTGCTCTTTTCCTCGTGGCCGGAGAAAGATAACCTTATATCACGCCTATAAAGATTTGATATTTTGATTTCAATCTATCTTTTGTCTCATGAAGGTTAAAGAACACACCTATATTTGTCCATAAGTCTTTCCATTTAATACGGACTTGTAACCAAGTTGGAAAATGAGGAAATTTCAATAGATGATTCAAAAATAAATTGCCTGCACGACAAGTGCAGTTTAAATGCACGAAACCATGCACGAGGTTGGTGTTTATTCCTTGCTTGTTCCTTATCCTATGAGACATATGGGAAGAGTTTTTATCTACCGGGAATTGGGACTTTGTTATTTGCGAGACACGAAAGAATAAATTTATCAAAAAGTATGGGATTCGAAACTTTGCCATTTGTTTAGCTATTTCATGGAATTGTGTTGCTTGCAAGGTTGACCCTCTTGGCAATTTGGGATCCAGTCTAAACTCACTATAGGTACGTGATATGCTGAACATTGAACAATTCAAGATGGTGAAGAACTAAATCTATCTATTGTGGTTGAATACATAATAAATCCAATATATGGTAAAAGCAATTCCAATGTTAACCATATGATACTAAAATATGTCTTAAAAAATAGCATATATGAACTCCTTCATCTGCTAAAATATATCCAACTTATCTGCAACCCATAGCTGCTTATTGAACCATTGAATTAAAACCCCCCAGACCCCCAGTTGTTTTTGAGAAATTATGTTTGGAATAAGCAATTAAAATGGGCCAATTACATTTGCTTAACAGAGTTTGTGTACACTAGTATGAAGCAAGAATCATCGAGGATGTCTCCCTCCTAACTCCCAAAATGTGGCACGATCAAGTGTCTAAAGTGGAGGTCTCTCAACAGCTTTTGGCAAATATGCAACAATAGCTTGTCGAGGAGGTTTGAGGGTATCTTCTCGCAGCGAGGACTCGCCAAAAGAGTCTAACTATAGACATAGATTTCCAAGAGAGTTTGGCTTGAGAGATAAAGTTTGACTTAAGATTAAAGACAAAGAGCGAAGCTCTGCATTGGCAATTGTAAGAAGCTTGTTCCAAGATGGGCAGACCCTTTGAAATTATGATGCGTATAGGGAGTCAATTCTATAAGGTGAATTTACCCGTTCTCGTGAAGGTCTCAGAAGGTCTTCCACATAAGCCTTTTGAAGAAACATACTCCAAACCCGGAGAAAGCTTTGGAGACTGCAGCGTTGGTGATGGAAGAACAACTTAAGATTGTTCAAGAAGACGCGAAGGTCAAAATTCCTTCATTATCTAGTCAAGTGGAAACACTTACCCCTGGAAGATGCGGCGTGGGTATTGAAACAAGATCTCACGAAACAATACCCACAATTGATGGAGCAATTCAATGGCCAGTTCGCCCTTGAGTTAGTAGTCGTCGGCTTGTTAGGTGAGTGCATTTAGCCCTAGCATGCGTTGGAGCTAGGGGGAGAGTGCATTTCATCTAAGTTAAGATGCATGATAGGAAAAGGACCTGTGCCAGTAGCCATGACATGGATTTCTCTATCCCTCACGCCGACTCGGTCCCAGGTGTAGACATGGACATGTCACGAATGGATAGGCATGATAGGATGCATGAAGTCATCGGCCATGATGTGAAAGGCATAATTTCCTTATGCCATAATCAATTGCATGCATTCACTACCTAGTATTGAGCTAGTAGTTTAGCTCAAGTAGATTAATAAGGAGGTGGTCCCCTTAAACCATATTATATATTAAAGAATTACATGCCAATCTTGCAGATAGAGGATAAATGTTTTTTTTGTTGAAGGACATCAGATTTTATTGAATCAAAGAATCCAGTACAAGTATAAATGCAAAGACAGGAATAAAATCTCAGCAGATAAGCAGAGACCCACTGAGTGAGGATAAATGTTTTGTGTAAACATCATGTTATAATGTTTAGGAGGTTAACCTAAATAAACATTATCTAAAATTGCAATTATTGTTGTTAATAATGGTGATAAGGCCAATCTTAATAGCCTCAAGTTTTGTTAAACTCTTGTGAAATATTGTGTTCATTGGATGTTATCATCTTAATTTTTGCAAGATTGAAGGTGGGGAGGCATGTGATGCTGAGTTTAACATCGAGTCAAGGTGGGGAGAATATGATGTTACAATATATTATATGCCACGAATACATATATTGTACTACAACATCACAGTACATGTCACCTATATGACATTTACAAGGTTATGAGTTATGATAAAAACTGCATTCACATGTACAAATGTTAGGAAGGAAGGAAGGAAGGAAGGAAGGAAGGAAGTATATTTTAATGTCGTAGCACTAGCCAGCGTCCTAAGGACATACGACAGCACATGGCATGTTCTTGCAATCCCCCTTCAAGGAGCACCGCTAACATAACGAATCTTAAGAGGATTGCCAACGAAGGAAAACACAGATTATATTATTAAAGGTGTGTTAAGCAAAAAGAGAGTTGTATCAGAAGTGGGAGAACAATGCTACGTCATCCAAATAGCTTAGTGTGTTCCCTAATGGAGTATAAAATCCTGAGCTGGAATATTAGGGGGTTAAGATTCTCTGAAGCTAAAGGTAGTAGGCTCTCTTTAGCATTGAATTTTTTTTTTTTGCCAGACATAGTTTGCTTGCAGGAGCATAAATGCAGAAAGGAGGAAGGAGCATTTTTGTTTAATATGTTGGGAAAGTAATATGTGGGTATTGTATCATGCAGTGGTAGCTCTAGTGTGGGGACGATGATAGGGTGGAAGGAGTTAAAGATCATGTCAACGTATAGTGATTATTTTGGGAGGTGCTCAATTCTCACTTGGAGGTCACAGGGTCAGAAGTGAGGAGTGATTAATGTATATGCTCATAATTCGGCCAGACAAAGGGCATTTTTGTGGGCGAGCGTGAAGAATAAAGTTAAACACTTTGACAAGGATATAAAGTGGATTGTGGTTGGAAATTTCAATATGGTTGAGAATCGCACGGACAGACTTGGGAATAGGTCCGAGATTGTGCAAGGATTTGAAAAGGCACAGTGGTTAAGTATGCTCAATGAGTTGGAACTTATTGAGTTGCAAAGAGGCACTGGATTTACGTGGTGTAATGGTTGGATTGGTAAAGACAGAACCTATGCATGACATGATAGATGTGATGTTAATTCTCGGGTCTTGCAAGGTAATTCGGCATTATACCGTCATAATTTATTGGAGAACTCGATATCGGACCACAGTCCTCAATTAATATGCTCTTCACAGACTAACCATTTGAAGCCGTTGAAAACCGTGTTCAAACTGAATTCAAGATTTTTGAAGGAAGTAGATTTCAAAGAGCGCAGTAACAGATCTGGTCGACAGCTAGTAGAAATAAGAATGGAATAGAGGCTATGGTGGCATCTCTTGCTGCTGTAAGGAAATTTGCAAAGGAGTGGGGTCGGAACAAGGTGACCGAAGAGAAAGCAGCACTAGACTCTCTATATGTGGAGTTGGTTGAACTTAGACGGGGTGGTTGCAACTCAGGAGAGAGGGAAAGATTTGCTCTGAGGGAAATCGAGAGGTTGGAGTCAATAAAATTTCGTCAACTCAAAGTTAAAGCAGGGTTGACCTGGATCAAGGAAGGAGATAAAAGCACGGGCTTTTTCTTTAGGGCAGCAAAGCAGAGGAGACACCTGGTAGCTCTAACTTCGTTGCAACTGGATGATGGATCGGTCATTCGTGATGCAGGAGAGTTGAAAGAAGTGATTTTCAATCACTTTGAACAAATTTTTAAGAAGAGGGATATCTTGTACCAGGATTGCTTTGAGGACCTGGTTTTAACAAAGATTGTGTCCAAGGTGTCGGCAATGCAAAGAGAGCATCTTAGTCAATCATTATCTCAAGAAAATCTTAGTGATGTTGTCTTTTCTTTGGCCAAGAATAAATGCCCAAGAATGGATGGGATTCCAGTAGAATCTTTTCAAGAGAACTGGGAATGGATACAATCCTATGCATATCAGGCATATTTAGCTTTTCTGCAGGCTGATAGGCTTGACATTAAACTAAATACAAGGTGTATTACTCTAATCCCCAAAGTAAAGGAGCCAAAGTCGATAAATGATTGGAGGTCTATTACGTTGTTGTTTTCTTTTTACAAAATCATTGCAAAAGTATATGCGGAAAGGATAAAGCCTATATTACTGGAACACATTTCAGGGGTTCAATCAGGTTTTATCCTGAACAGAAGTATCCTTAATAATATTGCAGCTACCTTTGAAGCCCTTTACTGGGCTAGGAAGACTCATCAAAATGTTTTATATCTGAAACTTGACTTTAGAAAGGCATTGCAGTGTTAGTTAGTCATTTTTGGGGAAAATGCTGACAGCCTTCGGTTATGATCAGGAATTCACCAGCATTGTAAGGAAGCTATTGAAGTCGTCACGGGCATCTGTAATCGTTTTTGGTGAGTCTTCGTCCATCTTTAATCTAAGCAGGGGTATTAGGCAAGGATGTCCACTGGCGCCGTTCTTCTTTGACATTGCAGCAGAAGGACTATCGCAGTTACTTCTGCTAGCTGTGGAAGAAGGGATTATAAGTGGATTGAGGATGAGTGATGGAACTCAACAAATTTGTAATCAGTATGCTGATGACACGTTTTTATTTTTGGAAGCCTCAGAAGAAAATTTATCAAATGCAAAGCAACTCTTGGACTCCTATTCCATAGCATCTGGTTGTTTTCTTAACTGGAATAAGTGCGCAGCTATGTGGCCATTGGATGACCCTCTCCCGGATTATGTCACATCTTCACATGGACATTGGTGCCAGTCGGAACTTCCTTAATATTGCTAAGTATTCCAGTTGGAGTGTGCACCTCTTCCTCTAAGATATGGGACGAGATTTTCCTTAATCGAGAGAAGCACTTGAGATGGTGGAAAGTCTTTAAACTTTTGATGGCAGGCAGAATAGTGGTTGCTAAGTCAGTGCTTAGTAGCACTCATATTTATGCCGCATCAGTGTTGTTGGCGCCGGAACCAAAGTTCGTGGAATTGTAAAAAATGGTACGAGATTTTATCTGGGGAGGGGGGCAATGAGGCGGGAGCTGATATTAGAGTAATCTGGTATAAATGTTTGAGGCCAAAATCGCATGGGGGTCTTGGGATGCTTGATTTTAGACTTTATAGCAGGGTATTGGTATGTAAGTTTATGTGGAAAATTCTTCAGGGTGATATTAAGTCCCTGGGTATGGAGTTGGTGTACCAATCATTGAACTATTGCTCCTCATATGGCAAGTCTTCGCAGAAAGCTGATCTACCTTGGGCGCTCTTCTACAAACTTACTCCATATGTGGATGCTTCACCATTTCTTAAAGGATTGTTGAAGGCATGGAATACAGTAAAGAACCTGTAGCAGTTGGATGTCAGGAACTGCACTTCAGTCTCATTGCCGATATGGTGGCTGCAGGTGGAAATGAATAATGGAAGTGTGCCATCATTTTCGGCTGTGGATAAGAGAATCTGAGATAGGTGGAGTGCAGTAGGGGTCTCATGCATTGGGGATTGGTATTCCAGAGGTATACATCGATCGTGGGAATCGTTCCGGACGAAGTTTAATTTAAGAGCAAGGGACAAAAGAGTCTAGGATTTTGTTGTTTCTCACATAACTTTATATGGCTGCCCTCAAGTTGGTGGGCTCAAGAATAACAACATCGGGGCTAAAGGAAGGGTCTCCTATGTCCTGGAAATTAACATCTTTTTCATCAGTAGGAATAGTGTCATCCCAATATCGTCTACGACCATGCCCGTTCCTCTCCACAGGCACAAAGCCTACTTGCAATCCAAACAGTATGGTTCTTACGTCAGAGGGGCATACAATGTCAGTTTGCCCAGAACTGGAAGACAGAGGAAGAGACCCAGCAACCCCCTTACTTTTCCTTAACAGCCTTCTTCAAAAGCATCGTGCCGCTAACTAAAGCAACAACACAAGAGGAAAAGCAAATACCTCGGGCGTTGCCGGAAGAACAAAATCCAAGACAATAATTTGCTCCCTTGCTTCGCATGCAAGCCATGGATAAAAAAACAGAGGGTTAGGCTCCTTAATTTCCGGTTAGAATCCTTATTTTCCGATTCAAGTTTTTGTTTGCCGGCAAAAAAATTGAGGAGTTTCTTATAAAATCCAGCAGATACTCATTACCTTATATACGAAATCCGGTGGAGCATTCCATACACCGGCAAATTATCTATGTAGAGATATTGGGGATTTCGAAGCCTCATTGCAAGCAACAAAACACAGACCAGCAATATCTGACACCTGCAGACTCCAAAAATTGAACCGAAGGCAAGACATCTCCAGCAACCCAAGCACCATACCACACCATCCCTAAAACAAAAATACTTACTTCTATTTCGTATATCGGGGTCCAGCATCATCAAACCATACGTTAAAATACCTACCAAAATCATATGTAATATTTGTACGGTTTGACATTTTGGTCACTTTTGATTACAACAATTACACCCCACAGAAATGAAGAAAAATAGAAATCACTGCAAAGAAAATATTAAACTCGCCTCGAGCACTATGGCGATGCTGGCCTCTAGCGCTCTGAAAACGGGAAACTCTAATGATCGGCTATGGCGACATCCACCATGTCTTGGCCTTCACATGCCATTGAACCTAAATGCCAAGGTTCCAGAGCGCCTAACTCAGGATTATTCGGAATGGTGGTGCAGCCAAGTTAGTATCCTGCTTAGGCTCTGCTCTATTAACTAACATTTTGGTTGTTGATAGTGTGGGCAAGGGTTCAATGTGGGTAGAGGGATTCTATCATCCGGGCTGGATTAAAGGTATCCAGACGGAAATAAAAATGGGCCTCAAAGGAGATAAAGCATATATGATGCAACCTGTTTTTAGGTGTGCAAAACAAGCAAAAGCATCTAATACAGGAAGTTGTCACTGGGAGATGCTGAGCTTGGAGCAGGCGCTCAAACTGATTGAATGGATGGCTGAGCCACTTCCAGTTGAGAACATTCTTTGCATTTTGCAAAAGAGCAGGAAGATGAAAAATTTAGCATATGCCAATCGTGTGCATGATCATGCTTGCAATGCTGGGCTTGAACAGAATGTTGTTGGGAACCATGTTGTTCCAATGTTTGTTGACTGTGGAAGCATCTTTTGTTCTCAAAAGATTTTCAACAGGCTGCTTGACCGAAATGAACATTCATGGACTTCTATTATGTTAGGACATGTTGCATCTGGGCAATCACAGCACGCCCTTAGTATGTACCAGAAAATGCAAGAGGATAAAGTACATCCAAGCAGTCATACACTTATGATATTATTAAGAGCATGTGCAAAGTTGAAAGACCTGGATAGTGGTCGGCAGGTGCATGCCGAAGTGACAGAGAGAGGATATGGAAGGGATCTCTTCATTGGTAATACTTTGATTGACATGTATGGAAAATGTGATTCTTTGACAGAAGCTCGAGAGGTATTTGACAAGCTCCCTTTCCGTGATATAGTGTCATGGAATGCCCTCATTTCAGGATATACTGACAATGGACATGGGGAGATGGCATTGCAATGTTTAGAACAGATGAAATTAGCTGGATTTTTACCAGATGCGGTCACATTATTTTCTTGCTTAAAAGCTTGCAGCACTATAGGGGCCCTAGCCAAGGGTCAAGAAATACACAGGGAGATTGTAAAGAGAGGATTTGCCAAAAGTGTGTGTGTTGGAAATACGTTGATTGACATGTATGTCAGATGTGATTCACTTACTGAAGCACGGAATGTGTTTGAGGGGATGGCAGTTCGAGACATAATATCTTGGAATGCCCTGATTGTGGGCTATGTTGAAAATGGCCTTGGCGATGAAGCTATCAAATGTTTTGAGCTGATGCAACATGAGGGCATACAACCAGATGCCGTGATGTTTGTATGCATCTTGAAAGCTTGTAGGAGCATTGGAGCTATAGATAAGGGTCGAGAAATACATAATCAGATTTCAGTAAGAGGATTTGAGAAGGATCTTTTTGTTGGAAGTACTTTGGTGAGTATGTATGCAAAGTGTGGTGCTCTTTTGGATGCGCGAAAAGTCTTCAATCTGCTGACAATTCGAGATGTTGTGGCCTGGACATCACTCATTACAGGATATATTGAAAATGGTTTAGGGGAGGATGCATTGAGTTGCTTTGCACAAATGCAACAAGAAGGCATGGCTCCAGATGTTGTCACATTTGTTTGTATTTTGAAGGCTTGTAGTAGTATTGGTGCCATTGATAAAGGCCGGGAGATACACACTGAAATTGCAAGAAGGGGCTTGGAAAAGGATCTCTTTGTTGGTAACACTTTGGTTGACATGTATGCGAATTGTGGTTCACTTGTGGAAGCATGGGAAGTCTTTGACAAGCTGCCAGTTAGGGACATTGTTTCATGGAATGCACTAATTGCAGGATATGCTGAAAATGGACTTGGTCAGGAAGCTCTAAAGTGCGTGGAACAGATGCAGCTGCATGGAGTGCCTCCACAAGAAATAACATTTGTTTGTGGTTTGAAGGCTTGTGGAAACATAGGAGCTATAGACAAGGGTCGAGAAATACACACTAAAATTACAGAAAAGGAACTTGAAGGGAACATTTTTATTGGTAACACTTTAATTGACATGTATTCCAAGTTTGGCTCACTTGCAGAGGCACAGGCATCCTTTGACAGATTACCAGTTCAAGACATTGTTTCTTGGAATGCAATGATCAGAGGATATGGCATGAACCATGAGAGTAGCAAGGCTATACAATGTTTTGAGTGCATGCAAGAACAGGGCTTACAGGCAGATGCTATCACGTTTTTATGTCTTCTCAGTACATGTAGCCATGCCAATCTGGTATTTAAGGGTCAAGAATATTTTCAGATGATGCAAGACAGGTATCATATTGAACCAACAATAGATCATTATACTTGTATGATTGACCTGCTTGCACGGTCAGGATATTTGGATGGGGCAAAGGAATTGCTTGAGGGTATGCCCTTCTCTCCATCTAGAGAAACCTGGACATGTCTGCTTAACGCATGCAAGATTTATGGGGCAGCAGATCTAGGACTCAGATGCTTCCAGCAGTTAGTGGAGATGAATCCAGATGACGCAGCTCCTTATGTGCTTATGGCAAACATCTATACAACCACAGGCAAGTGGGAGGCTGCAAATAGAATAGAGGAATTTAGAAAACATGCAGGTGCAAAGAAAAAGCCTGCGCGGGCTTTTATAGAGGTGAATAAGAAGGTGCACGAGTTTGTAGTGGGTAACAGCCAAAGTGTAGATATTTTAGCCATGTTGGAGACATTGACTTTGCGGATGAAGAATGAGGGATATGTGCCAGATATAGATTTTGACTTGAGACCTATCTCTGATCAGGAGAAGGAAGCAGCATTATGTGGGCATGCAGAGAAGTTTGCTATAGCATTTGGGCTTCTCCATGCTCCAGATGGGCAGGCTCTGCATGTGACTAAAAATCTAAGGATGTGTAATGATTGTCATAATGCAAGTAAGATAATATCTAAGATGGAAAGACGAGATATCATTCTCAGAGAGAGTAATTGGGTTCATCATTTCAGAAAAGGAATATGTTCATGTGAAGGACATTGACCCCTTTAATACTGCACATGAACTTGTCGTAGAAGGGCACGAAATGTCTGAAGCCTAAACCAGTTGTGTAGCTTAACCCCACACTCGATTCACAGAAAAGGCATGTCTGTCCCGTTGAATTGTGCAGATAAGTGGGACTGGTATGCTATGTGCCATTCAGGCAGAGTACGCCCCTTAAATTGAGGATTGTGTGGGTCATAAACTTCCCTTTATGCACATTCAATGTGCTTGCTTATTTGGCTACCCTGGTGCACATGTGGAATTATACAGGTGTGCAGTCTTGTGGGAGGCTTCCAATTCCAACTATACTCTTCCTACCCAAAAGCCTTGCTACCTCCCAGAATTGTTCAAAACGATGTGCAGCAATAACAGGGTAAAGTTTATATATAATCTTCAAGGATAATGC
>JAANSK020259419.1:0-12511 GCA_011763485.2 Isoetes engelmannii | reverse complement strand
TCTGCATATGCTCACAATGGGCAGCTGAGACAAGCACTTTTACTGTTTGAAAAAATGCCTAAACGCGATATTTTTTCATGGAACTCCATGATTGCAGCCTGTACTCAACAAGGTCATGTTAATGAAGCTCTCATTCTTTTTAATAGAATGCCTCTTCGAAATGTTGTGTCTTGGACCCTCATGGTTTGTATAGCACGTAGAGGCATGTAGGGGTGTGTCTAAAGAGTTGAGATTGAGTAGGCACCCAATTTCATGTGATAGTTTGCCACACTCCATAGCATGTAGGGGAATGTAGGCAGTCGAAACTGGGCGGGTGCCCAATTTAATCTGATAGATACGCACTTTTGACATCATATAGAAGAATGTAGGGGGATGTTTGTGCAGTTGAAATTTGCATTCATTTCATGTGAGAGTTTCACACTTTTCATTGCATATAAGGGCATGTAGGGTTATGACTATACAATCGAAATTAGCCGCCCACTTTAATCTGATAGATTCACACTTTTCATAGCACATAGAAGCATTCAATGCATCTCTGAAAATTTTCAATGAAAGGAAAGGATAAAACGTCCACTGCTCTAAACTTCTTTTCTACTTTCGTGGGTTCCTATATTTTAAAATTGTTGATGTTAAATTTATTGGATCATCATTGGACATGCTATATACAGTTGTAACTTGCTTTAGCCAAGAAAGGCAAAACAGATATCTCTTTTGCAAGAAATGAGGTATTTCTAAAGAATTTTTGTGTGCCAAATGATGTTTATCTATTCAAGTATGCTTCTTCTAGACTGCAACTGAGGCTGCACGAGCTCTACATTGAACACTTCTGAGAATGCTTCTAATAGACTTGCATTAAGTGTGTCCAACAAAGTGCTGCTAGGTTTTGAGCCTCTTTGATTTAGTATCTCTGATATTGTTGCTACAGGGTAATCTGCAATGCCACACGGAATAATATTATCAAATGGCATGAGATCGGTGGTCACATTTAGTGCCAATCCATGATAGGTTATCCATCGAGAGACACGAACACCAATAGCAGCAACCTTTTTCTCATCTGTTCAAAAAAACCACCCATAACAGATAGCTCTTCAGAATCTTAAATGCTTAAAAATACTTACCAACCCATACTCCAGTAAGACCTGGAATTCGAGAAGCTTCGAGACCGCATGCTGACAACAATGCACGTATTACCACCTCTTCTAATGAGCGTAGATACCAGTGAAGATCCATTTTGTGATTCCTTAGGTTCAATATTGGATACATCACCAGCTGCAAATATTACAAAATAAACCACAAACTTCTTTCAACTATGCCATGGAATCAAGATAAAGCAGTTTCTCACCTGCCCAGGCCCATGATAGGTTACCTCCCCACCCCGTTCCGTATGAAATAACTCAAATGGAGGATTCTTTTGGTCAAAAAGCAAGAACTTCTCAGAGCTTCCAGCACCCATTGTGTATACAGGCAGATGTTGTAAAATGGCTACACAATCCAGAAATTTGTCTCCTCTTTCAACAGCTTGGACATGGTCTGCAACAACTGACTTCTGCCAGTTCCATGCTTTTCTGTATGGGACCAGATATTTACAGAAATTGTAACACTCACACCTGTCATGAAGCCATTTAATTATGATCAATGGTTCATAATACCCTTATAAGAAACATTTAAATGTAGCTTAGTCGTCTAAAGAATTAGGAAGGCTGCATTTTCAGCTTTCAAACAGCTACCATAGAATAGCCTTTCGAGACACATCTTAAACAGATTGAAAATCAATGTTCTCTTTGTAATAGAATCAATTAATGAGCAGTTCTAAGTTTCTCAAGAGCCATGAGAAAATAACTCATTATCAAAACCTTCATATCAAAAGCTTTATTCAATCGGTACACACTTGTAGCTTTCAATGATACCTGCAAAGAGCTTGTATAACTACACCCTAGTTGTCTCAATGGAGTACAATCTGAGATGTTGGTGTATAATAAAGAAGAATGTATGTTTCAATTTGTTCAATGCACCTTCATTAGTTTATTCAACTAATATCTGATGATATTAAATCGGATAGTGGTAATATCAACCCCTTAATCTCCCTTAGTCTTAAAGATCGAAAATGCCCAATATGTGATCTGAACATGGTTGAATCAGAAGAGCTTTTCTTCTATTTTTCTTTTTTTTTCCTCCCCAACCTACTACATTACTAGAGGCAGATACTATTGTCTTTTTAGAGATCCCACATTTCTAAAAAAACAGCTGGTGGAATATTACGATCAAAAAAGTGCCTCTCACTTTGTATATGAACAGTCTTGAAGGTCTTGAATATTGTATGTGTTATGGTCTCATAAACCCTTTGGGTTAATAAACCTTTCTTTAACCTTTCTTTCTTTCTTTCTTACCTAAGGAAGGTACAAAGACCAAAGGCCAATCCCCACATATAAGTATGATGGCGAGTTTAATGCCTTTTAATTTTAAGTATCTGAGAACACTTGATGCTTTTTTCCTTTGGGTAGTGTCCACAAGACAATATGAGTTATTGACTCCCTTCAACAATGAAGATCAGGAGTCATTCAATCCTTATTATACGGATGTGCAGCCCAACAATGGGTGCCTAAAGCTGCAATACTGGCCAATTTTGCAACTATGAAACTGTCAATAACGCCTCTGCTACACAACACAAAGCCCTGTACACGCATGATGGTTATGCAACATATAGGAATACATGGAATGGCTATTTAGCCAGTAACACGTATAAAATATGAGAATCAACGAGATTTCTAATGGACCCCAGGATGTACAATGATTTTCCGTAATCATAATGCGAATTTCCTTTCTTTAATTCATTTAAATAGCAGATCTTTCCTAAGAGTTTCGGCAGTAGATAAATTACCATTCACTATACCTCTGCTACTAAGTTTGAGCTAATAGGATATAGCGACTTAATATAAAATTGAAACATACTGTAGTACCTTTGGTAATCTGCCTTCACTTCATCCGTTGTATTTTCTACATTTGTAATGAAGAAAGCCGTTTGCAACGGGAGACAAGCAGATGGTCTTTTAGCAATGCCTCCCCGATCCATCATATTCTGTAAAGAAAAAAGGTAATAAGCAACAAGTTTGTGCGCATCATAACAATAACAATAGCCTCACCAAGCTACAAAGAGATAAAGATTGCAGAACTAGTCCTTGGCAACCCATTGCCGGAAAAGATCAAACTTTAGGAAGAATCGCAGCAACCCTAATTGAAATGCAAAGTTCAGTTTTCATATCTTTAGAATCATTGCCATATTATAATAATAATAATAAACTAGTATCCATGAACTATGCACAACAAACAACTACATGCATCAGTACCTTCTGCAACACTTCAACCAGCTGTGACAAAATTGTACTGCAAAAATAGTGCAAGAAATTAACATGATTTAAAAAGAACCTTAAAGTTCGAATGTTCAACTACTCCATGGCATTCCCTGAATTACAGTTCACAACAGTATTAGCTTTATGGAAGCTGGCAGCTAATTCCCACGTTAATTAAAGGGCCATGCCATGCCATGTTGCACAACAATCTGTAAGCTGCATATTAGTTTAGGAAAGCCAAATAGGTAGATTAGGTTTAGGATGCCTAAGATATACCCAAACTAGATCTATAAGGTATAGCTTGTGCACAATCAACAAAATAAGAAACAAACCTCTGCCAGTGCTGCATCTGTATTTAGACTGCAATAAATTCATTTGCTCACTACTGCTTTCAGATTTGGCAATAATGATTTGACCTTTGATTTGCTAAGGTCAGATTTGGGCCTTGATAATTTCAACATAGAATCCCATCCTATGAACATCACAAAAATGGCTTGGATTTTTGTCTTTCTGTTCACATGATCAATGTCCACAACATGCAAGATCCGGATATTCGAATTCATTAGATACCTTCAGAAGAGACTTTGGACAGAACCCAAGCCTGAGCAACAAAACCTTAGCATGCACTTTCTGGATCCACAAAGATGTTTAGCTAGGCATATTATTACCACAGATAAGCACCAAAAGTTTGAGGCATTTGCCTATCGACTGTGGATAGCAAACAATGATATACACACTTATAAAGAACATTTGCACCCTCTTGGAATTTGGCAGTAACAGTTTGTTTATGGGTTGTTCTCAAGAACCACATTTAACTGATGCCTATGCAAGAAGTGACATATGGCATAAAAAAATGACGAATTCAATCATTTATCTATGAAAACCAGAATCTTACCTGTCAATGCCTTCGCCACGAAGTAAAGAATCTGCAAATGTGACAAAGGGAATGAAATTGCATGGCATATTTTAAAAAAATGCGGTAACATGTAAAGAGAGTATCAATTAAGTTCATACGATACTAGATCGTGCCTATATTGCAAACATGAAGACCATGAGATTAAGTAGAAACAGCAGCGCATTGCGTGGCAACGTAACATAATGTTGCAAGCATGTCAAACAATTAAAGAGCATCTTGGATTTCATCCAAGACAAACCTGTATTTGCAGGTTTTTTTGTATATGTCAACCATATTTTTTGTTTCTTTTACAGTTGTCCTTCCAGACCACAAATTTTCATGATTGTTTAAGAGCCCATTTATGCAAACAGGTTCTGTAGAGAAGGGTAGAAAAACCAGCCCTGGCCAAAATGCATGCAATTGCTAAAATTACCTATGAACAATTTAAGAAGAAGAATTGAAATGCTGGGTGTCAAACAAATGTAACTACCATGAAGAGACACCCGTGCTCCGTAACATTCAACAAAGATTTATTATTTAGAGCCTTAGCCGTGCAAGTTTCTATGACAGGTACTCTAAAACTTGAGATGAAATGTAATAAATCTAATATATGTACCAGATAGTAGTTATTGCTCCATATGCAACAACACATGCAATGAGATGTGATATATTTTCATGCGCATGGATACTACAATTAAGGCCTCCAATTTACATAGATTCAGCCATTTTCACAGATCCAGAACTTGGAAGGAAACATTAGATCAACTCTACAAAACCTTAGTTCTATGCCTCTAATTTGAAACAAAAAAGAAATTAGCTTGGCCAAAAATTCAAGGAGTAGGATTATTACAGAGAAAGAGAGAAAAGTTTTACCTGGGGCAAGAATCTAAAAACATCCAGCCTTCACAAAAAGATAATCACGATAGCCAAGGGTCTTGCTGAAGCTCCGCCTAATCAATCTTGCCATGCAAATCACATATAAAGCTTATAGATCAGAGTCTGCCCACTTCTCTACAAACAATGGGTCAAACCTTCCACCATCTCTAAAAGCTATATCTAACCTAGCACAGTTCACCAATTCACTATTGAAAAGGAAAATGCAAAATTGTGAAGAAACGTACCAAGTTTGCTGGATGCCTCCTTCGCTTGTTTGAATCCAGATACACACTTGCATAAAAACCATTTGCAGGAAAGGAATCAATGCCGATCCTGGCCGTAATACCTTGGCCAGATCTAGAGTCTATTTATATTTATAAATTTGGAGAAACCTCCTGGAATCGATTGCATAAAACTTACCAGTATGTGGCTTCATGGAGCACATCGGCCATTTTTAGCTGCCAATCGACTAGTTAACTTATAATCATAATCGACCTCTGCGGACACTTAGGAATGCCTGGAAATAAAGTTCAAGCGACTAAAAAAAGAATCTTGCTAAACCGGCAAATAGACGAACAGCTTCAATTTATCCCGACAGTCTGGATCAAACCTAGCACCGGATTTCTACAGGAAAAAGATCAGCGCCAAACTTGCTAACTTATATAGCGTCTCTGTAGGATCATGCAAGAAACCTTGCACCGCAAGAAACCTGCTATGGCGGCGGATTGCTAAAGACTAAACACTCCACGTTGAGCGTTTGTGACCAGAAGGTATGGCGCAGCTTGCCGACAGGCTGGATAAACCCTAGTTTCGACTGTAGCAAGGCTGGCAAAGGGGAAAAAAAATGGACCGTTGAAAGTTTTAGATTAACCAATAAGATGAGGGCCCAAAACACGAATATTCCAAAGAATCGATCCAAACAGAATTATATATGTTTAGATTATTATTATTATTATGCGTATTAAATAATTTTCAGGCCGGAAGGATTTCAGCCCGGAAAAAGTTCTCGGCGGAGCCGCCAGCCTCGGTGGCGCACTCGCGGGTAAAAGTTCGAGGCGTGCGCCGCCGAGGCTGGCAGCTCCACCAAGAACACCGTCGGCTTGAAAATATCAAACGTAATGATAACCACCCTCAAATTTTGCCGTAAATTTTCTTTTTGGAGCTCTGCTTTTTCATCTGAGCTTGGTTTCTGAAAAATGGGTTTCGGAATGAAGATTGCAGCCAGATCTGAGCTTGGTTTCTGAAAAATGGGTTCCGGAATGAAGATTGCAGCCAGATAAGGCAAAATGAAAATGAAAATGGAGCTCCGACAAGGTTAAATGGAGCTCCGGCAAAGATTAAATGAAAAAGGATTAGGCAAATGAAAAATGGATTTCGGCAAAGGTTAAAGCTTTGAATAAGCTCTGGATTTCACTACCTGCAGCTGTGAAGTTTGTGCGACAAACAATCTGTGCGATGAAAGGTCTATGCGAAGAACTTTCTGTGAAAAAATGTAGGCAGCATCGCTCCTTGAATTCCGAAAGACAATTTTGCATGGTAAAAAGGACGGAATAGAGGGCATGGAGTGATGGTATAGGACAGGCCATGGGCCTTGGCCTACTGTTAATTTGGCATCTGTGATGGACAAGGCTATCCAAGTTTGACCCGAGAAGAGAATATTTAGGAGAATGTTCTTTCATCAACCTCGAGGGTGCACCTATCATATAAAGGGTACGTCATGTGCATGTAAAGGGATGGACAAGGCTATGCAGGTTTGACCCGAGAAGAGAATATTTAGGAGAATATTCTTTCATCAACCTGGGGTGCACCTACCATATAAAGGGTACGGCATGTACATGTAAGGGGTTGCCACAAACCCCATTTATACACCTTAGAAATTCGCCGAAAATAGGAAACTGACCCATGTCATTCTCAGATAATTAGGGATGAGGCAATTATCAAGTTGCTAAGTACATATAGTAATTGGTGGGACAAGGAAATTGTGGCTTAGGGCAAAATCACACTACATTCAATCCTTAGACCATAGACCTCTACAATTATCATGATCTAGCCAGTGACACTCGTTAGATTAAAAGCAATTAAAATACATAACATCTAGGAATAGGAACAAGAGGTTATCGCAATAATCAACAAGAGATTATCGATAATCTCTCAAACCACATCTAGTTGTTGGCGTAGCAGATTGTGTAGCTATCTAATATGAGAAAAAGGTTCAGCATCAAGCTGCAGCATTGTTGGAATTGTGTGTTTTCCTTCCGCAAAACATATTCTCTTGCAAGTTGCAGGAACATAATACCATATTATGCCATCTATAGATCCCGAAGCTTCAGATATATGTTACAGAGTTTCAAGCTTACATGGATGATTTTCTCAGCTTTTGGTTTAAGGATGTCAACTCTCCCATGTCACAGATCATGGGGAATAACCCTCTCAGCCTTGCGAGTTATTTTCCACAATCTGCTTGAGGGGAGTGTTAAACACCTCTTCTGCTCACATGGAGGAAGCTCGATGCACCGCTATATCACACTATAATTTGCCCATATGACTAAAAATTTTGGCATAACAAAGGCAATCAGGTGTCTCACTCAATTTACTTGTATACTAGATCTGAAATAACTATACTCTAGACAAGTATAACATCCATTTCAACTGTTGCAAAAGAAGAAAAAAGGAGTATACCATCCAAAACATGAAGTAATATGACTTGGAAGCAAAACGTATCTTAGACAGAAGACTTGGGCTAGCATTAATTTCATTCTAGATAGCTATTCAAAAGTCACTTAATTACGAAAGGGCAGAGGGGGTCCGTAAGACGCTACTTATGTCTCTTTCATAGAAGTGCTACACCATAGTTATAAATGCAATCTATATTTAAGGCATGTCTCTTTTGATTTTATTTTTTTTTTATTTTTTTTTGGCAATTTTATTAATCAAAAGTAAACAATACAAGAGTACAAGATGTATATACGGATGGACAAAACATGGAAAAAAAAATCAATATCTCATCTAGATGTGTATGCATAAGAAAATGTTACTGGAGCACGAGCCTGAAGCATTATGTACTTACTCCGACATAGGAGACTAATGATAAGAATTAACCTGAAGATGCTGGGTTTAAATTCGCTCCTTCAGCTGTACGTGCAATTGCCTACAGCTGAAGGTGTGTCCCACAACGAACCTTAAGCTCAGCTTTAGATCGAAAAGCTACCTCACCAAGTGTTTGTCTAATTTAACTAGTTTGGTCGATTGCAACTAGATTTTCTGCTAGATTAAGAGGCATTCCCAGAAGCTTCACAGTCTTTGAGGCAGCTACTACATGATAATTACATACCCTAACCCTTGCATCAACAGCCTCATCAAAATGGCCATATAACGGTGCACTTAGCTGGATTTATACCAATTCCAGCAATAGAGAAGGAGGAACCCCATACATCTTGGAAGGCCTCAAAACTATGATCATCATATCTTAAGAAAAGGAAAGTATGATCTGTACACTGCATTATTGTAAACCTTCGATCCGATCCAGGGAAAAATAGACCATTTACCATGCCTCTTGCCATTAAATCCTTCACCATACAAGTTAAAAGGTTTGACATGATCAAGAACAGGTACGGAGCAAGGGGACACCCTTGTCTTATTCCTTTCCTATGGTCAAAGCGACCAGATGGCTGGCCATTCACCAACACTGACGCAGATGCCATCTTGTTCAGGCCCATCACTAGACTTATAAATTATGTTTTAAAAGTCCATTTGCATCATCACTTCCTTCAACTCGCACCAACGAAGTGAGTTACGAAAGTCAAGTCTAAGCATGACACACTTCTGGCTTGAGTGCTTGCACAGTGAAGCCCCTCCCTAGTAGCCAGATAATTGTCCAAAATGTTTCTATTTCGAAGAAAAGCTGATTGCTCACATCCAATCACACGGGCTAAGATTGGCTTAATTCGGACAGCTATGATTTTCGTGATCACTTTGTATTAAACATTGGTAAGTGCTATCGGTCTCCATTCACTGATGGCCTGGGGCCTGCTCACTTTTGGAACAAGTGCAATGAATCCAGCTGATAAGGTTGGATGAAGATATCTCACAGACCAAGCTCCTTTAACAGCGGCAACAAAAAACGGACCCAAGATATCCCAAAATTCTACATAAAACTCTGGTGGGAACCCTGGTCTTGGGGACTTCCCAAAGGCTAAAGAACATAACACCTTGTAGATTTCTGCATCTACTGGTTCTTGAAGCAATTGTCTATTCTCGTCATCACTTATTGAAAGACGTTAACGAATAGAAGGTAACCACTTAGAACATTGGGAGGAATAATCATTTGGAAGAGGTTCTTCCTTAAAAAGCCCCTCATAGCTCGATCTAAAGAATGATTTTATTTTCGCCTTTTGATGGTCATCAATTACTGAAGTAATACTATTCTCAGCCAATCTAGCTCCTGCCAATCTAAAGAAACACATAGAATTCTCATGATCCACTTCAGCATACCACTTGGTCTTAGATCTCATTGCTACTCCAAGCGCTTCTTCCTCTATTGCTTCTACTATGATGGTTAACACTTCCTCGATCAAGATTCTGAAATGCAGAGTTAAATGGATATAAACTAAATCTTGTTTCACTTGCCGAATTTGATTATAAAGATCAAATTTAGACCTTCGAAACTCCTGAGTCCGCTCTCTGCCCCATTTAATTAGCCAATCTTTCATTAGAGCATTTTTTTGTATCCATGCTTTAATGCTGGGGAGCCCTTTTTTCCTTGGTGTGCCATAACGAAATTCCTAAAAGATTAGAATGCTTCCTTCTCTAAGAGCCCAGTATTGAATTTAAAGGGAACATTGCGTCTTCATCTAGAAGAGAAGATCCTCAAACACCAGTTTTTGTGGCACATGATCAGATTGTGAGAAGGCAAGTTCCCCCTCCACAAAACACTTATTCATGAACGGGGCTGCCTTATTAGCTAAATAGAACGTATTCAAAAGATAGTAGACTCTGTCTATACCCTTTTGCTTATTTGACCAAGAGTATGGGGTATTCGATGGTAGGAGGAGAACAAATCCATTGCTACCCAAGCTTCTGGTCCCATACATCTGTCATATTAAGGCCACCACCTAGAATCGAATTTTCCCATGGTTGGCTGACTAGCCCTCCATAGCACAACTCTTTCTGCAAGCTTGTTGGTGGCATATATATTAATCAACCCCCATTGGACCCCATCTATCTCAAATTGTACTGCCTGCCACCTCCCATCTATCCTCACATGTTGGAGATTGCTAGTTAGACCTCTCCATCCCCCCCCCTCCCCCCGGGTGCCTCTAGCTGCACAGGTAAAAGAAGAATATTGGCTATTCACACAGCCTCCAAATGAACTAGATTCAAAGTCTGTGAGCCTATGTTCTTCTATAAGAATGACATCAGCATTCATAGATCTGATGGCAGCTAGTACTCTAGCCCTTTTCAATACACCTTTAATTCCACAAAGATTCCATTATACTATTATCATTAATTTGCTTTACATCAACTCTCATGAAAACCCCATGCAGATGAAATCTTACAAAGGTTTAGTTAATATCCTATTCTAGAATATTTCTATTCTACATTCTGAACATTATTGTAGTTTTCAGGTAAAGGCTATTCCACATTCTAAAGAGCTAACACTACCATACTCTTCCAAACGTATCCAGAGGTTGAGGCATGGCAATATCCGCAATTATGGGGACGGGCAGTGTGACGTTCCCCGAGAATATACGATAATATGTATATTCTATGGCCACATCACTATACAAGTCTTCATAGATGACCTGTATATGTGGAATCGACCATACCTAGATGGTGCATCGACATGGACATCCACCTTGTATTGCCACGTGGCAATGCCGTATTGGAGCAAAGCATGTTTACCCAAACCCTAACAATTTATAGCCAAACACTAACCCTAACACGCTTTTCGTTCGTCCCTCTGCCAGAATTCCGAATCGTCATGAAAGCTCCGATTCACAAATGGTCTGCAAAAAGAGCGTGTTCTGGAGTGGCAACACAAGTGATAGCGGAGCTGCTTGACGAGCGCTTGCATCTAAGGACTTGGGGAGGATGGAGATGCCAGGTGCAGGTGGGAGTTCATCTGGAACAGGTATTTCGAGTAGATAGATAGCTAACTCACCTAATATCTAGTATTTCAACCGAGTTAGCATGTTGTATTGCCAGTAGAGCTATCCTAGAATCTTAGATACAATCTAGAACCCTAATCAATGAACCTAACTGTTAGTTAGACTCTATGATTAAGATTACATGATCATTCTCTTGTTTATCAAGTTATATGGTGAATGTTGGTTGATCTCTTGTTCGAACCTCTTGTGTATTGGGAAGGAGGGTAGAGATTTAGAAGCCTACTGTAGATTATGCTTCTAGTTTAGCTCCTATAATTCCCATTATATTTCGGCCTGTGCATAGAGCCCACCTGGCTAGAGGGACTATGAGGTGACTGAATGCCAGACAACGTGGTAGAGTGATGAATGGAGGGCAGGACCCTGCTGGGCTAGGCTACAGGGGTCCTCACAACAGACTAGGCCTATATTCGGTCACTTCGTGAGATCCGAGTATGGGTTCGACACTCTCTGGGTCAGGTGCCGCTTTGACTTGCCTATTAGTAGGTGCCGTCCTGGTAGGCATAAGGGGAGTAAGTCGACTATGGGCGTGTGCCATCACGACCCTCTAGTCGCCTGGGATTCATCTTATCACAAGAGGGTTACCCCCTCCTGCCTCATCGGACCAGGGAGATGCAACTTGGAGTAGTTCCCTTGGGTGATTCTGAGAGATTACGTATCCGGGAGGCTACAGTCACCTCAGAGTATGGTCCAGCCTATCTGCATATTATGCACAGGATTCTTCTTACCATGGAAGGGGACTTGTTCCCTCCTGCCTAATCGGACCAGGAGATGCAACCTGGAGTAGTTTCCTTGGGTGATACCAAAAGACTATGTACTGGAAGGCTACAGTCACCTCAGAGTTTGTTCCCGCCTATATGCATAGTATGGACAGGACGAGCGAATGGAGTGGTCAACCCTTATGCCAGACCAAGGCATTGCCATAACTTGGTCTGATCTATTTTGGAGCCCTTACCGTCAGTCAACTCCCTACGAGTCGGAACTGAGGTAGAAGCCTCCCATGTGTAAAGACACATGTTGTATTAACTATGTTGATGGATGGATCTTGCTACTCTTCGGGGTAATTCTATTTGTTACACATGCACGAATTCATTAATTTGACGAATTCGAGCTATTTTGAGAATTTTGAGATAGCTAGCTGGACTCGCTTGATTAACCCTAAGCTAGCAAGCATGACCCATTTTTTATTAACTTCAAGCTAGCTAGCAAGATCAAATCTTGCTCATTAA
>JAANSK020259408.1:0-12512 GCA_011763485.2 Isoetes engelmannii | reverse complement strand
AAGTTTGCAAACATTGCTAGCTGAGGAAATAAGAGAGCAAGCTGAGGACCATTAAGCAATTTCAAGTCAAACTTAAGGAACATCGGGCCACTTTTAATCACAACAGCTTCTGGCATTGCGTGACCAAGGGGAAGTGACACACAGATCTTTGTTCCATCAACAATGAAGTGGGCCAAATGGGTGCCTAAACCATTAGCAATGTTGATGAGGAACTCGGTAACCAACAAATCAGGAGGAAGATTAGAGATTGAAAACCAGCAAGGCATTTTCAAAGCATTGAGCATGTTGGGAATAAAACCTGGGGAATAAGACTGGTACAATATATAATCGCTCCACATAGGATCAACTCCTCGTGCCACCACCTGGTCTACTACAGCAGCATCATCAAAAACAATCAAGAAGAAGTTTTTATTCAACATTTTCAATGTGCGATAGCCAGGAAGTCCAAGTCTTCGAAGATGACCTGTTAACCAGTATCCAAGATTTCTAACATCCAGATAGACACCAGTATACCTGCCCCCTACTCCAAAGGACATCAGATTACTAATGCAATTCTTATGAAAATCATGATCAATTTTTACCACATGATATCCAGAAGCCTTAAAGGTGTCTCTACATACCTCCGCTTCATAGAACACCTCCACTGGTGGTAATGTAAAATCAAGATGAGCCTCATGTGTTAAAAGCTCACCTATAAGGAACCAATATCTCTCTTATTTTTTTGAATCATAGTCAATAGCACCTGAAACACGAAAAGAAGAAATAGCAGAGGACAAATCTTTTTTAATCCAATCACTAAAACATTCCCTAGTTACCCGAGTCACTGAATTGCCAGACCTCCATGGTAATGCAGGAGCTGGAGCCCAGCTGTGGAAGCTGGGGGGCTAGAGGCACCATCACATTGAACTCTATTATCAGGAGCAACAACAGAGACATATAAGTATTGGGCATATCTGCTCGATTACCATTGGAAGGAACACCTCGAGCTGGCAATTGAGGAAAATCACTGTGAGAGAGATCCATACTTCCTTGCATCAAGCTTTCTTTCACCAGAGGATGTTCTCGATGCACCAAACTAGCTCTTTGAGACTTCTTCGCTATCGAGGACTTGAGGGATCCTGGAGAAGAAGATAGAGAAGATACTGCCTTCGTCATCAGCGAAGAGGAGATGGCCGAAAGTTATCAGACCAGATCCAGTTGCCTTGTGCAAAAAGCAACCTACCAGAACACACACTGATGGAAAGCCCTCTGCAGAAGCTTTTCAACGAGCCCAAGCACGCCAAAGAGCGAGCTCGGATGCAGAAGTTATGGCCAAAAAGGTGAATCTGCCCTAGTCGGCGATCGATCCATCCCCTCGTTGTCCATTTCTGATGGGAGTTAACCCGCATTCGAACTTTCATAAATGATGTTGGTGGGCTTGGTAAATCTTAAATAGAAATATTTCGATACTAAGGACCCCCTCACCATAGACCGAACTAACTCATATCCAGTTATATTCCTTCCTTTTTTCATCTCTCGCCCCAAGCCTGCCCTACTGCAGGTTTTCTATTGAAAGATATTTCTATGCATATAAATTTGCCAACACAACCTAAATCTACATGATATCAACCCAACCGCATATGCTTATCGGACATGTGGGGGTAATCACATAGTGAAGTTATACTTTTTACATCACAATTCTTTGAAGAAATTTCCGCACAGCTCCTGGCCTGTCGTTTCATTAGTCATAGCAAAGACCTGCTGGCTGAGTTTGGATTTAAGAGAGATCAAAATCCTAAAAGAGTGTGTGTACTTATAAGAAAACACAAATGTTTTACGCCTCTTCCATATGACCCAAAGAAGCCAACTCTTGTATAAATGTGGTTGTCTTCTTTAGTGCAGACCACCTCGAAGGGTATAGTCCTAACATAATATGTATGATTGGAGACGAGATCTCAAATATCTCTTTCATGCGGTCCCCACGGTTTGGACATCAATACAATCCATGAAGCAGTGCTCAATTGTTTCATCCATGTAATCACACATAGGACATGTAGAATTGACCTGCGCATTGAATTTGTTGACCAGATGGTTAGTTCTTGGTGCCCTATGAATGATCTACCACGTGAGGGTTTGTACTTTTGGCTGGAGCGGTTTCTTCTACACCTGCTTCCAAATTCTCTTCAATTCATTCTCACTCATCGGTATAGATCATTTCAGCGATAACTGCAATATTTCATTTGGGTGGAGAAGCTTATAGCAATTCGAGACAGGAAAACACTCTTTCAAAACCTCGTGAACCACCAGAAACTTTCCCACCATAGGCCTTGCATAGTAAGGGATGTTCTTATCTTCATGGCGCAAGTTGAACCTCATTTGGAAGTCGTGCCATGATAAAAGCACACCTTGAAAATACCAGTCACCCACATAGTTGACACCAAGTAATGACCATCTCCTTTGACTCCTTATATATACTACTAAGAATAAGGGTTTTGGATCGTCATTAGTTTCTATGGCTAGCCACCACACAGGCATTGCAACTAAGTGACAGTTTTCTATACTCAATTACCATAAGTTTCTGATGGTTCCCCATGCTTTAAGTAAGCCTTTCAAGAAAGGTGACGCGCCAAGAAAAGATTTCAACTTATAAAAAAGCCCCCATGGCAAAGCAGCTTGCATGGAAACTTTACCACACGAAATACAATGCAATAATGACTGGGTCAGCAGTTGAGGACCTGGAGAGCTTCCATCCTCGTTTAGTATTTGCCACAAAACTTTGCTCACTAGAACTTTACTATGTAAAGAGATGTCCAACATCCCCAGGCCACCATGCTTTTTAGACACACAACATTTATCTCAAACTACTTTAACATCCGCACTCTCTTCATCTTCTCCCCACACAAAATTCTTTACTGCATTTGTTAACTGCCTAGTAATATGTTGTGGTGCCAATAATACCGAGGCTGCATACACATGGGTGCTGCAAAGCACTCTCTTTGCTACCACAATCCTACCCACCATTGACAATTTGCAAACTTTCCAACAAGTTAAATGTTTTTCTAGTCCCAATAAATGCATTCTTGAATACATGTTGTAACTGCCTCAATACAGAAACACAAGGAATATTTTCTTACACCTAGTGTTACAAATTTGCTCATAAAGTGGAGTAGCAAATGATTTAATTTTTGCCTTTTTCGTAAAAGATCCTCAAACATAAAACTCTGTCAAGGAAAAGCTCCCTATATAATCCCCTCAATGGATCACAAGACCTTGAAGGTATGATATACGAGATCTTTGGACTTTTCCATGTGAATGTTAACTATTAGTGACAACTGATATAGACCATTTCTCCCTTGCAATGTGAGAGGTTTTAGCTTTGGACATACATACTTTGGAGCCAATTTGAGAGGTTTTAGCTTCAGACATACATACTCTTGGAGCAAATATCCATGCATTCCCAAAACCCTTGTTGATATATGTCAAAAAGTTGTTTCTGCGCTATCTTTGCAAGGCCAAAATCTGATAGCTTGCGTTGTAGTTTTCATCCAAAAGAATGTCGCTATTTTTGAAGTCCATGTGGACCACAAGAGGGCGCACAAATTCATGCATGTAGGCTTATTCCAGTCCTTTTGTAATATATCTCAAGTGATACGGCAATCTACTTTCAACTTGTGTTTTGACCAAAGCCACATCTGCAGAATCACCTGCAAACAAGTCTGCAAACACATATGGGCATCAATCTTCTTGTATTATTCTCTTAATTACATCGTACAGTCCTAATCTAGTCACAGATGTTGCAAAAACAACTAAAAACATTACCTTAGAACTCTCTAGGTTGAAGAATATGAAACCTACAAAATTGGTTCAACCTACAAGATTGGAACCAATTGAAATTGCTAATGATGATCATATACTCAATTTTTTGGCCTGGGCTACGTTCGAACCAAAACTTGAAAAGGCAAAAGTCACAAAAACCCAAAACAAACAAACCCGTTTGAGTTTGAGGACACCATAGCTTCCTTAAAAATCATAGCTTCATCACAACCTACTTGAGCAATAGCTTCCTTAAAGATCAATGATGTCGGCATAGCTTCCTTACACCCAATGGGGTTCTAGTGGACGATAAAATTCTCTTCTTCTTCTTAAAGATCATAGCTTAATCACAACATGTCGTCATAGCTTACACAGCTTGGCTTCCAACTCTTCAGTCGGGATGCAAATGCTTTTAAGCTATTGGATGATGAGAGCTCACGAAATCCTAACGTTGATTGACTACAAGCAACACAACCTCTAACGTTGCCTAACGTGTCTAAACAAACCATCTCAACCCATCTCAACCATCCAAGCGAGCCTCCAGATCCATCTCAGCCATCTAAACCCAAAAGCCCACTATTGGCCCATCAAGGAAAAGGTTTGCCCTTCGGGCAACCGTGACGTAGGCAAAGGGTTTTAAGGTAAAGGTGACGCATCTATGTCACCTGGGCAAAGCCAACAAAGAGGATCCTGCATTCTGCTTTTCTACTCCCTTAGAACATCTTCCACCTTAAATGCAAAACATCTGCAGCAAAATCCTGCCTATGCTTCTGTAAGCAGAGCAAAGCTCCATGTATTCTTTAGGTAAAAAGCCCTTCGCCACACACTCCTTTCAATTGTAGAAATATTTGCACTCAGGGGTTGTCAATGTTTCATCATTCTTCCTTGTTATGATAATCTTGTCATTATAGTTTTGGTTCTTTAAAATGTTTACTTTTCTGATTAACCAGGAATTTTTTGTTTCACTCTGAATTTTGATACCTCTTTCATCTGCCATTGCCTGCCGAGGATGCACCAGACACCGCAAGCTGTGTAGTGCGTTAACAATTTCGGACTCATCGATCTTTAAAACGCAATCTTCATCATACAAAACAAGCCTCAGTAACACAACTGGCAAATGCAATGTAATACAGCGCACAATGGATAAGCATTAAACTAAATCAAGATTGTATGATCATTCAGAGGCCCACAAAAACCACATCTTTTCTGGAGAAAAAGTCTCGCTCAATGTAAACTCTAAGGGTACCTCATTTGTGGACTGGGATGCCTCCAACAGCCCCTTGTGTTTTTGAGCTTAAATTGCCAGGGTGCATTCTTCCTGCAGGGTTAGAAGCATTACGACAGACGTACGGGTCCATTCTTAATATATACATATAGAAAGAAATCTAAATATCACAGTGCTGTGACTGTTTTCTGCAAGCTGCAACTTACTTTAGGCAACCTCCTCTCAGTCACCAGATGCAGCCTGAATACTGAGTTGATTTATTATCTAAAATCTTCTGTCAACCCCTAGATAACTAAAGACTTCCTGACCACATATCACCCTAGTCTCAGAGGCTCAAAAACATGTGGTGTTTAGAGATTAAATTGTGTGCAGAAAATAAACCAAACCTATAGTCAATATTAAGGATGGATATTGGATACTTCTCATTATTCCACCCACTTGGTTGATGCCGCCCTGCTCCGCAATTAGAAAAAACAACTTATAAGATTTGTCCAAGCCTCAGAATATAATATAAAGCGCAAAAAATGCCTACCAGATTGTAATCCATATTTTGAGATTCATTTGTTCCATGAAGTACAGCGACACATCCATTTGAGATTTCTCTCACGGCTGCTGGCAGTCCAATGTGCCTGATCCTACTAATATTCCACTGCATCAATGAATGACAAGAATTAGAACTAGTTAACGAAAGCAATGCATCCAGGATGAACATTAAAATTACTGAAAAAAGCATCTCATTGTATCATTATTGAGCAGGTCAACAATATCATTTTTTAGAATCAGATGGAACTGAGGGACTACCTCAAACGAGGAAAAGATGATAAGCAAACGACCCTAACGGAGTGTGAATATGATTTGCCACAAGCAAAAACAAATGGATCAACAGCATACCTTCAAGGATGATCAATGACGCTTGAATAAAAACTCTAAAGCCTTAAGCTTTCAAAATAATACTGTTCAAGCTTACACAAGCATCAAAGAACATATCTACTAATATCTAATCATATGAGGACAGTTAATATCTAATCATATGTTTATATGCCAGCTTAGGAAAGGATGTTCCATTAGTTCCACCTGGACAAAGAGAATAAGAGAACAGAACAGACCCATTGTCAGAACGAGAAACCTTCAACAATCTCGAAATGCTCCTAGAAAATGAGCAATATCTTTGGCATTACAGAAACGTGGACAGTGCTTAACATCTTGGGCTCTGCCAAAATAGCATAACCTCGCAAATCTTTTTTAAC
Source organism: Isoetes engelmannii (assembly GCA_011763485.2). NCBI lineage: Eukaryota > Viridiplantae > Streptophyta > Lycopodiopsida > Isoetales > Isoetaceae > Isoetes > Isoetes engelmannii. Next base: position 6,248 of record JAANSK020259408.1, on the reverse strand, counting down.
TGCAAGCTACTGTGGATACTTGACAATTCAAACACAGTTTTACAGAAAAATTCGAATGTGATATCCTACATTATGGGTTTATGTACACTCATTTTCATGTCTACATTAGGAATATTTGTTTACAATAACTAATAAAGGTATGGATATACACAGGAGAAAATGCATAAAAGACAATACTCATATTTGATTTCAATAAGCATTACAGCATAAACCTTCATAATTTTACAGGCTGCTAGGCAAGAGTGATTTGCTTGCTGAAGCATCAGGAAAGTACATATAGAAAAGCCATAACTCGAAACTTCTGCAAACCATACTTAGGAGCTGCCAAGCAGATTTTGCTTCTTTACTTTGTCTATGATTCTAAACATACAGAAACAAATATTTTGAATTTCCAAGCACAATGGGGCAAGGAGCCATCAAACAAGGTACAACATTGTACTTGCTAAGAGATAAAATCTTTCCATCACATAATACAATCTCCATGTTATGTTGAATGACCGAGCCATAGTAGAGAATCAAAACATCCAGCTGCAGTATTACAATCCAAACACATCGATCAGAAAGCCAGAACACGCCACACAAGATGGGGACTTTGTACTTTCAACAAAATCATAGAATCCTTCAGACAATTATCTCGTGTAACAAACTGAAGAATGCTAGAGCGTCAGAATGAATGCATATGCAACCAAAAAGAGCAATTCAGTTAAATTTCTGTTTTTAAAAAATCATTTTCAATAAGAAAAAAACTAAAGACAAGAAATTTTAAACTACGAAGAAAATGGCAGTTACATTTTCCAGAAGGCACATTATTATACAACAAACAACGATATATGGACCGAAAAGAAACAAACCTAAATGTTGTAGTTGGAAGGAAGAGTTGCACCCTGCCTCCCAGTTTGTGTTCCTAGCTGCGAATTCCCATATGATCCGACAGCATATGGACCACCAGCTCCTGATTGAAGACCTGCTGCCGCTGTTTGTAAGGCCATTGTACTTCCTCCTGAACCATAAAATCCCCCATAGCCTGTCTGCCCTGCATATAGTGCCGGAGAACCATATGCATACTGAGCAATACCTACCCTGCCAGCAGCTACGCCCTGACCAGAAGCCTGTTGCATTTGCTGCAGTTGTGCTTGTGATGTATTCAATAAGGTGTTCATAGAGGCTGCTGTAAGAGAAGATACAGAATTTGGATACTGATGACCAATCCCTTGGCTACCGGACAAAGCTCCATTCATTCCCTGGTTCATGGACATTCCAGCAGCCATCAATGCCCTGCTATTGGGAGCACCAGAACCTGGCATCAGACCTCCAGCCCCTAAAGATTGTCCTAACTTTACCAGGTCCTCTCCATCATTCTTTCCCTGTCTCTGTCCCTCTACAGCTAGTTTGCATGTTACTTGCTGGCCATCAATATATTTCTGGGGCTCTTGAAGTGCCGCCCTTGCAGACTCAGCAGTCTTATAAATAATGAGGGCAAAGCCCTTTGATGCCCCAGTATTTTTATCGAATCCAAGTGGTCCTTCTGCAATCTCTCCATATTGAGAGAATATACTTAACAGTTTGTCTGGGGAAAATCCTATAGGCAGATTTCCTATGTAAATCTTTCTGGTGGATACATCCTCTGCAGGCTGCGGTGCAGTAGCCCCCGCCGCTGCCAATTGGCATACTGTCATTCTACCATCTATTCTCTTGCTGGGTTCCTTAAGTGCACAAAGAGCACCATCCATGTGTTTGAAAGTAACAAATCCAAAACCACGGCTCTTCCCCGTTGTCTTGTCTTTAATTACTATGCCTTCCTCAAGCTCCCCAAATTGTGAAAATACTCCTTTGAGTGTGTCTGTGCTCGTATCCCATCCCAGACCCCTCACGAAAAGCTTCCTGTTTGCTGGGTCACGGTCTGCAAATTTTCTAATCTCTTCCAGCACGTCAGGATGTCGCAAAGCCGCTTCTTGCAAAATTCCCGACAAGTATTCCTGCTCTATTGAACCCAAGAGCTTTTTTACATCTTCTTGGTCAATTTCTCTACCTGTAGAGTTAGGAAATGCACCCAAAGGCGTGGAAGAAGTGGGCGGGACTGCTGCAGCAGTACCATTCTCCTCAACCTTGCGCTTTTTGTTCTGGTCCATTATCCACGAATGCGAGCTGCGAAGCAGAGCCTACTATCTGTCAGAAGGACGTGTATGTTAGTTAGAACTTACACCGCAAAGCTGATACCGGCTATGGCGACAGACGGTGGGCGAGTATGGCTATGGCGGAAGAACCCTAAATGCACGGAGAGCCAAGAAAGGAAAAAACCGCAAGGTTTTCTACAAAGAAACATATCTTGGCTATACCTACCCTGTATATACGGAAAACGTAGCTCGTATACATTTTTAATAAATTGGCTATGCCTTTACGGGAATGAAGTTTGCCCCTTGTTTATGGTTGGGGTTGGGAAAAAACCATAGCTGCCCAAAACGGGACTTTATTTGGAACTAAGAGTGTATCCCCGTTAGCCTAGCAACGGCAATTTCAAGCAGGTCCCAGTTACCAGTTTCTGATATATACTAAAGTTGTGGCATGGACCTTTGGGCCTTTTGTGCAAAGGGGGATATGTTCCTTTAGTGGCAAAGGGTGGCAAGCTATATAGTTGCTCAGGGGAGAGCTCAAGGACAGTTGTGTTTTGGATGTGAGCTCGTGGTTGGGTGGAGCAATAACTTGCCATGTCACGTGTCCATTTCAGTGGTATCAAAGCGACACGTTACGATGGCCAAATCTTCTGCCAATGCTAACTTTGAAGCGGATGAACTAAGGGAAAAACTTTATGAGATGGAGAATCATCATGCGCTCATGAAGGAGAAACTTGCAGCTGCTGAGGCTCGTATTGTTGAGCTTCAGGAGATGGATTCTCTTCGTGTGCAAGTGGCGCAGTTGCAACAGGTTGCAGGGCGACCACGTAGTGGCATCAAAACTGGTACCAATGTTAAAATTGAATTCAAAAAGTATTCTGCTGCTACTAGTGATGCGGATGAACTTTTCGCATGGCTTCGGGATCTGAATCCATATTTTGCTAAGACAAAAGATTACGAAGACACTCAGTTATTTTTTGTTGAGCGTCATCTAGATGGTGTGGTCAAGGACTGGTGGATGGATATCCAGAAGAACCAACCAGTTGGTCAATCCATAGATACTTTTGCGGAATTTGAAAAGCAGATCAAAAATCATTTTTTGGGTCATAATTGGGAAGGTGATCTTATCGCGGAATGGAATAAATTAACCCCAACAAAACTTGGAAACAGTTCGAACCTTTGTCGCCCGGGTTTTAAAGAAAGGACTTCAACTCAGTAAGAATGATTCGGAGAAGTCTGAAAAGCTCATGTGTGAGGTCCATCATTGAGTGCGTGCGAAGCTCGATCTTCAAGTTGCCAATCTTTCTTTTGGCGAGCTCTGTAAGATGGCGGCGAAAGTAGAAGAGGAAGGTTTGTCCCTCACGGAAGCAATTAACGCTCAAAGAGGCCTCTTTTCGGGAGAAACCAATAGGTTCTGCCACTGGGTCTGGGGCATTCAAATGCCTACATCCAAATTCTGCAGATAATGTACCTGTTGGAGACAAAGAACCAAAGGAATCTTTTCAAAAACGCAAGAAGCGACTTATGCAAGAGAAAAAATGTTTTGTATGTTACTCGACTGGCCATAAGTTTTATGAATGTCCTACTTATCTCGAGAAGAAAAAAGGGGAACCTAAAGTACCTAAGTCTATTCTTAAGTCTGGGACTAAGAAAGAGGAAAGAAGTAAAAAAGTAGCTTCCATTCGTGGAGATTGCAAAGGGAAAAAGAACGTTACTATCCTGGCGGTCTCGAATACGGACTCTGTTGAGAACAGTAATCTCTTAAGGTTTTGGGCTACTGTTCAAGATCAAAAAGTACATGTCCTATTCAATCCGGGTAGTGAGTTTGATGTAATATCTGCTAAGTTGGTAAAGGAACTCAAATTAACTTCTGTGCATTTATCCAGTGATGTAGAATTGGTTTCCGCATTCTTGAACCTTGCATCTCCTCCTTCTTCATTCATGGTCAAGGATGTCGAATTTCAAATACAAGGATATATCTGTAAACGTTCTTTCATGGTTTCTGACCTTGGAGGTATGGATATTATTCTAGGTATGCCGTGGCATCATGCTATAAATCCTCTGATAGATTGGAAGGCGGGTATTATCATGTTATCCTTGGAAGGGGGTAAAAAGACCTTCAAGTTAGTGAAGGATGACATTCTTTCCCCAATTCCAACTATTTCTATTGTACAGTTTAAACGTTTGGCAGTGAAATCTCATTCTGTTTATTTTGTGGTTGAGCGCCCTAAGCCTAGTCCCTCTCCCTTGAATGAGCATCAAAGTGTTTTCTTGCAATATCATGATGATTTCTTTTCCAATGAAATTCCCCAACTTTGCCTGCCCAGCGTGCCGAGGACTACAGGATTGATCTTCTTCCTGGGAAAGTACCTCCTAATCAAGCTCCTTATCGAAGAATGCATGGCCAACAAGAGGAGATTAGGCGCCAGCTTGATGAGTTACTTCAAGCTAGATTCATCCGCCATATACCTTTTGGTGCTTCAGTCTTGTTGATCAAGAAAAAAGATGGTTCCTGGCGCATGTGTATAGATTATCGTGCTTTGAATAAGATCACCATCAAAAATAAGTTCCCTATTCCAAGGGCAGATGACTTGTTTGATCAACTCCAAGGTGCCTCAGTTTTTTTTATCTTAAGTCCGGGTATTGGCAACTTAAGGTTGCGCCCAAAGATGTTCATAAAACTGCATTTCGGACGACCTTTGGACATTATGAGTTTTTAGTCATGCCATTTGGACTTACAAATACGCCAGCCTCTTTTGCGAGGCTAATGGGGCGTATATTTGAAGATGTGCATGGTTGATGACATATTAGTTTTCAATAAGTCCGAGGAGGACCATTATTTGCATTTGCAAGAGGTCTTCCGTCGAGTAAGGGAGGAGTCTATTACTCTAAACCTAAAAAAAATGTCTTTTTCCAAACGAAAATTGAATATTTAGGTCTTATTTTTTGTGCTGAGGGTCTTAAAGTGGATCCCAGGAAGGACAAGCAATTGTGGATTGACCAGTACCTGTTTCAGTTGCTGCATTACGTTCCTTTCTGGGCTTATGCAGTTACTATAAGAAGTTTGTACAAAATTTTGCTCGCTTAGCTTCAGATCTTTATTTGTTGCTTCACAAAGATGCTCTTTTCCAATGGAATCATACTCATCAATTCACTTTCCAAGTGCTAAAGAATGCCATGGTCAATTGCCCGTTCTGTATTTGCCTAAATTTGGTCTACCTTACTTGTTATGTGTGGATGCAAGTGGTATGGCTTTGGGTGCAGTTCTAATGCATGATGGTCATCCTATTGCTTATGAAAGTCAGAAATTTTTTGACGCAGAAAGTAGATATAGTGTTTATGATAAAGAATTTATGGCTGTCATTCCTGCTTTGAAAGTGTGGCGACACTATTTATTAGGGTCGACAGTTCATATTTTGACTGACCACCAAAGCATTAGGAACATAGTTTCACAGAAAACATTATTGGAAAGACAATTGAAATGGGTTGCTTTTATGCAACAATATGATTTTTCCGTGGATTATCGTCCTAGTAAAGAGAATATTGTGGCAGATTCTTTAAGTCGATGTTATGCAGTTTGTTCTCTCTCTATAGTACAATCCAACCATTTGGAGGAAATAAAGTCATTATATGCAACTCATCATGATTATAAGGATATTTGGTTATTGGCTCAAAATGGCAATGCTTATGGGTATAAGATCGTTAATGGGTTCTTATACAAAGGCCCAAAGCTCTGCATTGTTCATGCCTTCATACCACTTATTTTTAGAAAGGTCCATGATGCACCTACTGCTCGGCATCGTGGTGTGGGGCCCACCTTGGCAAAGATTGAACCCTACTTTGCTTGGCCTGGATTGTGGAGAGATGTCCTAATGTATATTCGTCATTGTGTGACTTGCCAACAGATGAAGAAAGCGAACAAGAAACCTTATGGTGTTCTTTTATCCTTACCTATTCCGGAAGCGAAGTGGGAGCAAATCACTATGGATTTTATTGTTGGTCTTCCCGCAAGTCCTCACAAGAATACTATCATTTGGACGGTTGTGGAGTGTTGAACTACGCAAGCACATTTTATTCCTTGTTCGGATAAGTTAACAGCTTATAGTGCCGCTACACTTTTTATCAAAGAGATATTCA
>JAANSK020259397.1:0-12512 GCA_011763485.2 Isoetes engelmannii | reverse complement strand
ATTTATTGGCAAAAAGACCTTTACTCCACATCGAACTCCACCTCTCTCTGTTAACATTCTTCCCATTTCCTTTGCTAACAATAAGCGGTATGCTGTCAATATCTGCATGTCATCAAATGTTTTTGACAAAAAATTCAGATTTGGAGCATCCAATAATGTTAGTTTGCCCATCATGCCTGTTTTGGTGTAATGATACTTATGGAACCAGATACCATTAGTCTTAAGAAATGGTGGAGACAAACCAGGGAACAACAATTGCCCAATACTGAATTGATGGACCTCCAACACACTACTTATGCTTTGAGCTAAGACCTTATCTTTAAAATCCGAAGAGCAAATGCAGTTGGCATCCAACTTGGGAAATCCTGGGGTTAGCAATTCCTTACCCGAGCATATCATGTAGAGAATAAGCATGTGCAATGAGAATCTCATTCACAACTTTACCTCCTTGGCTAATCACAAAGCCAAGCACTTTTGCTTTCTAGTGCGAAGAAAGATCAACTCCACTTATGTTTGACACCATGGGGGCCACATTGTTGAGGTTGCATCGTCACCCATGATCCTATAGAAATACGCATATTAATCCAATTACCATTCTCATCCTTGTTACTTCAAGATAACCTTGTTGATTTTGGATCTATAGCTGCCCATGGCCTGAATAGAGGGAAAAATCCAAAACAGCTTTAGCAATCTCAGAGATATGCAAGACTCAAATGCAAAATCAACCAAAATCCTAACTATAGGGAAAATTCGTATCCATCTGAAATAACAAAATCGTAATGAGAAACAGAAACATATATGTGCTTGGATTGAGAAATAAGATCATCAAAAGAAATAGACCTATGCTTGATTTTGAGGAGATGGCGCTTGAATTGTGAAGAAAGGAAGTAGCATAGGTTTCACGAGAAACAATGAGAATTTTGGTGGGAGGAGATATTGGGAATTTCAAGATAGCCTAGGTTTCGAATAATTTCAAAATTTTGATGGCAATAGCAAAATTTTTGTAACTTTGTTTTTGGTGGACTCGATTATTATGGAGAAGGGAATTAAATGCATTTGCTCATTCATTGCTCTCATTTAATGCCATTGTCATTAATGCTGATTCTTTTGTAAATGGGCTGCCATGTAGGAATCCATTGCCATGTCATTACAGAATTAAACAAATAGGAGCTTCTCTCCTATTGGATAATGAGTTTGGGTGACGTGGTTTCCCAGTTTTTTAGAACTGGGACATTTTGAGATCTCATCTGGCCTCTAATGCACTACCTCCTGTTATCTACTTCATTGTTTTGGTCCAAGTCCTCCAGCGAGATATCACAACTCTTGTGGTTTTCAAATATTGCTAACATCCCATCTAGCTTTGAGACTGAGAATTGAGTTTGACTTAGAAGCAGCAACACATTGGCCTCCCTTTTTGTAGTTAGGATTAATCATACGCAAAAATGGGCTGAAGTCCTTGTCAAATGTCATTAATAGACAAGCAAATATCTTGTTATGTCTTATTTATGAGCTGCAAGAAAGAATATATACAACCTACGAGTGTGGTTTGGACAGATTTGCGTGGGCTTATTTTGTCCATACATTTTCTTGTTTTCCTTACATTTCCTAGTTTGTTGAATAATGCCTTATAGCCAACTTGTAAATCAAATAGCCAACTTGTAAATCAAAGGGTCTATAAACACATGATCAAAGCTTGATATTGTTCCAAATCCAGTAAAATCCAATCACCTTTACTTACATATATGCCATGTGATTAGGTGTTTTTTTTTTATTTATTTATATAGGACCGTATATACATATCTACATACGAAAAATGCATAGATTATAAGGTTTCTTTCTTTCAAGTATATCTCTATTTGATAATAATAAATTTGTTGTTTATCATATTTGCTTTCACCAATTGGGAGTCTTTAGAATGTTTTGTTCCACAAATATATATAGTGTTACAATAGAATAGAATATAATAGAATAGAATAGAATAGAATACAATACAATACAATACAATACAATAGAATAGAATAGAATAGAATAGAATAGAATAGAATAGAATAGAATAGAATAGAATAGATTTTTTATCGTCCACACCAATTGGCCTATGGGACCTAAACAAAGAGAGCAGCAAGCCAATTACTGCTAGGATTAAAAAACGCCTGCCTCGAAGGGTTTTCGAGGGAAAAACCATGGCAGTAATAAGTATGCTAGTATATTGTACAATAATATAGTGCCATTCAATACCGCACCGACGGACACGGTTGATTCCGTGTATCCATCACTTCTTGAAGATATGAGCCCAGCACAACTAACTGAACATAACGTGCTCGGATCAAATGCTGGGCAGGTTTGAAGTGCATGGCATTCATCTTCAATGGCTCCCTATTGGCAACACTGCCAGATCATGTCCTCGCGTGTCTCCCGGGTCCAACGGTCTGTCTCAATCCGGAGGCGATGTGCACCCATTCGGATGGAAGCTATTAGTCTCATGTGCCTCTTCATAGGCAAATGAGTACGCAAATATTTTTGTGGGCCTCAAGTGAGCATGGGATTGACCTGCTGCTGATAGTGTGCCAGCAATTAGAAAAGAGAGAAAAACAAGATAATCCTACCTCTAGTTGATATTTACTGGCTTTGCAACTTCACATTTAATGATAAGCAACTTCTGAGAAGTTGTGGCGAAAAAGACCATTAAGTAGAATCACGTTGTTTCCACATTTTAAGCATCCCCACTTACTCTACTAGTAAGTCTTCTGATATACAAAATGAGAGTGGGGACCAAACGTAACAAAGCATAGAGTGGTCCCTGCAAGCTAGATAGTTAATAAAAAGAATGATGTAAGTATTCAATACATGATTGAGAAAGATGGAGATACCTTTACAATGATACTATGAGAGAAAAGGCGAGGGGGCAAGTTGTTTGGGTAAAGGCCTGTAAAAGACAAAGTACATTCGGTCGGAGTGTTAGGAAATCCTTTATGCCTAGTTGGCTGTCCCTTTAAGTACTCCAAGAACATCACATAACACCAAGAAGTGGTTGACAAATTAGGGCGTACAAAATGTCATGGTCCAGTCGCAAAAAAATGATGACAATGGGGCATAGATTTAATGGTGAGGTAAAGATAAGCACGCCTTGTTGAATTAATATTTGCTTGTCATATATGCCAAATGACATAAAATAATCTTCGTTTCTGGTCCCAAGATTAAATGACCTAACTAAAATAATCTTTCTTCCTGGCCCAGCTTATCATGTCAATGGTGTCTTAACATGTGGGGGAAGCTTCTAGGAAAAAAGTACACGTTGACTTTAAATACACATGTGCAAAATGTGTTCACGTGCATGTGGGCACTAGCATGTTTTTATAAGACATATTTAAAGCGGGCAGCCTGTACATGCATTTTCTGACAGGATTAAGCCAAAGATTGAAAGATCAAATTAAAGACCCTTGACTACATGGTCCAAATGCACACACATTGAGAGGATTAAAGCATGCTTAATTGTGATTACTTATAGTCCCTGTCCGATGTTAAATCTTTACAGATAGATCTAACAAGTGGCGCAAATTATTGCTTTCTAAGAGATATGGGCAGTTTTCTTTGTTATAGACTCTATAGCCCACTACAAAGAAGGTTTGGACGGGAATCCTGATGACAAGGAGATGCACCTTGTGGAATGGCACATTCGCTTTCATGGTTGGCATGCATGCATGATCCATGCTGTATGATGGCATCTGTACCTCTTAGTCAGGCATTCTTTCCTTTGGACTCTATGTTACAATCTTGGCCATAGAGGCCACTCCAAAGGAGGTTAGTTTGATAGAGGTACATATGCTCAAGAACTGGTAGCAATCTCAAGAAATAAGTTCAATGCTCCAGTGTGACATTTCCATGGCATCAGGACTTACCTTCGCAACTTGCTTCCCTTTAAGAACTATGGTTAGAATCATTGTGCTCACTGCAAATCAGGTTACAAAATTAAGGATTAATGTTTTTGAAATGCACGTAGTGCATAACATGGTACTCTTGTACCTCCTTTTGAATGCAGCGAGTTTGCCACATGATTTTGGTAGTCCTCTCTCTAGGTCAATGCAGCTTAACTCCTTGCTAAGCTTCATCACACAGAGAAATAATGCACTTAAACCTGTGGAAACCTCGATCAATTCGCCTGTAAGTAACAAGGGGTTGGACAACTCGTTATGTTTACTACTAGGATACATGGAATGAATGCGTGACAACTAACTAGACCACATTTTCCTAAGGGATAACAATTGAGAGTTCTTGGAGCTCTGTTACTTCCTTTAGAAAGAGTGAGCTTTGCTCCACCTCCCTTTTTTTGTCTCGCCGGGTCAATGTAGCTTAGTTATTTGCTAAGTTACATTATACAAAAGGGCTCGTTCCTTTTAAAGGTGGAGGTAACAAGATTTTCGAGTACTCTATTCTATTGTCTCCCTTGAAAAATGTAGCTTAGTGGTTCTTTACGATTCATTCTTTACTAAATGTCGTGTGATGTTTGAATGGACGTGTGAAATGGCATTCTTTTGATTAGCATAGCTGCATGTGCCCGTATACAGTTCATATTCCAAACTTCAGTCGAACATCGCTTGTCTTTGAACCAACACATATACTTCAAGGATGGACACAAACACAAAAATGTAGCCATCCCTTTTTAGAGAATACATTATGCATTATATTTGGATAATGTATGCTCTCTAGTACAGTTTTGTGTTCGTGTTCATCTTCACAGTATCTCAAATCTCAGGTTCTAATGTTGTTGTTCAGAACTATGGTTTAGAAACATTTACATAAACGGATGGATTTACAGGTATATTCCAAAGGCATAGTGGACTTCTCATGTGTCTTGTGAACCTTCATCTCGACCATCCCCCTCTTGAGTAGTCTGTGACTATTTGACTCCTTCACATGCAAAAAATCCTCACAACAAGATTTTGCATCACACGAAGGGACAAACAGTAACGGAGATAAGAGAGGGTTGGCTGGGGGAAGGTTCTCAAGGCACTAAGTGGTTGCTGATAGTTCTTGAACACCTAAGGCTAAGATCACTGTTATTGGGATTGCTTACATATGGATAAAGATTGAATATGGAATGCATGTAGCAATTGCATATATTAAAACAAAATTTTAAGCCGTTATGTAAAACGTGGATTGATCTGGAACTAGATGAAAGGAACAAATTGAGTTCAAATTGGATCAAAAATTCTGTCAGTGAACTGCCAGTACAAAAAGCAGGTTGATTTTTGGATCTCGAGCTTTATAAGGTTATAATTATAGCTGGCACATGTCTGAATAGGGCCTAAGATCATGTGCAAAAGATAAAATTCTTGTTTGGATCACGAGAAGTATCTCCGTTACAACTCCCAGCTGACAACATTGACAAACCCTCTGGTCTCGCTATTCCAGGGCCCATCTGCCTGTCTCAATTCTGAGGCCATGTACTCCTGTGCAGATGGAGCCAACCGTCCTGCTCTTCTTCATGGTTAGATGTGTTAGCAATAATTCTATGGACCCCTAGAAAGTGTGGTTGATCAGGCTCTTGTAGTGGGATGTTTTCACCATTTCTAAGGAAGTGTGATCCTAGAGTCTACTTTGGAAACATGTATTCAGATACTATTTAAGCGATTGTGATCCTCCTCGTTAGTCACCTGTATACATCTGTGTTCCTAGACTGTCCATCTAGAGAACCATATAGATCTCTTCTCCTTCCAGCAGGATTTAAGGTGCTATGTGCCCATGACCATGGCATAGGTAAGGTTTGGAAGGCGTGAGTCCCCCATGCTCACCACCTTCTGGCAATAGAGGATATGTCATTCCAGAGCAACTCTTTGAAGAGGCAAGAATCCAGTCTCTTGCAGAAGAACCTAATAGGGGATTTTGGACTTGACCCCAACTGCCCGGGTCAGAAAGGCCTTTTGAGCCTATTTCAAGTCATCATTAGCCTCCACACTCTTAAATATATCTCATATGTTGTTGTATACAATGATTACATTTTACTTTCTAAGAATCTACAATGTTAAGTTTTTAAGATAATCACAAGCCTTGCCACATGCTCATAAAGATCTTTCTTCTAGGCACCTGACTCGATAGTGACTCTCAAATTCACGACTATAGTACACTCCAAGCCTCCTGTCTATCTGCTTACACCAAGTACCAGGATTATGTGGGGTTAGTCATAAGGACTAAGTGGGGGTTTAAGGCCGCTAATAAATGCCCAGAATATCATACACAAGCATCATGCATAGAACGATACAACCATGAAGACCATCCTCATATAGAGCAACTTACTACAAGAGAGTCCCACTGTGCAAAACCCATATGTTTTCAGTATTCCACATCGAATATATGCTCGGCAGAGAGACAAAGACTACATTATGAGAATATAGCACGAAAGCATTACAAATGCATCCAAATAAGTTATCTCTACATGTCATAACTAGATCATGAGAACCATGATATAATTATGCGACAGCCATGAAGCCAAGACAAAGGCAGGGTTGTAGCACTGGTTCAAGGATGTAGACAGATGTACACGCTTTTTTTTTGCTACTGCAAGGAGAAGGAAACTCGCTACCTTTTTATATTCTTTGGCATTACTTGATGGCTTCTTTATCTCGGATCCTATGCATCTCAAGCAGGATCTTTATCAGCACTTTTCTTCATTCTTTGCGAGATACCCATTTCCTTTCCAAGAGGACATGCAACCTCACCTACACAATGGCAATGGGTCCACTGCTCCTTAAAGACTACTGAAAAGAGAAACGATTCATTTGGTTCTCCAATTGTAGATACGGAGATGCATACAGGTGAAAAACAATGGGATCACAATCACTTGAAGTAGTATATAGACACATGCTTCCGTTGTAAGCTTTGAGATATCAATGTTTTAGAGCTAGTAACGACATCACACTGCAAAAAGCAGGTTAATCTTGTGTTAGGGGTCGACAGAACTATGTATTAAAGCATTTGCCCATGAAGAAGCACAGAATGATTGCGTACATCCTGCAGGTACATGCTAGGGTTGCCCTTAAGGGGCTATTTATAGCCACATGGCTGTATTTTGCCTTTTTTGAAACGAGATACTAAAGTTGAACAACGGGAACGGAACGGGAACGACCAACATTGGAATTTCTGGGTTGCCCGAAGAGCAAACCTTGGCTTTGGTGGTTGGGTGGAGGAATCTTTCAATCCCATCCGTCTGATTCACAATCGGACGGCCTATATCTTTTGGGCATCCGCGTTAGGAGGCGTGAAGCAACCGCCATGGTCTCCGTTGATTTTCGTTAGGATGTCGTTACAGTGGGATCTGGCCGTCGAGTTGGTTGCTTGCTTGGGTCCAACACATATGCAAAAGTTTTATGTTATAGATGGGTTTTGAACCAATGATATTTAATTACAAGTCATTGACACTTTTCAAATGCGCTATCGCCATAATCATAAAAATATACCAATCATCTTCATCTATGTTTACCAAGTGACATTCATGAATGCTAGGTGGCGGCCATACACTATTGGAGTTTGTGCAATATATATAAAGATGTTCAAGGATGACATAACTTTTCCGGTTCAACATTAGTTGTGAAACATTATTGTTCAAGTTCTCTTGTACCCTAGTGGATATTTATATATTCTTGTGTTATATATAGATTCTTCAGTCTTCTTGAGCATTTTGAGTTCCAGCTTATAATTTTCGTGTAACCTTTAACCTCATTCTGTATGTTTAATTTGGGCAACCCACAGTAACCCACAGTGCGCTAGCACATTTTTTCACCTGATGTCGTGATTTTTATCTAACTTTTTGGTGATTGTAGGACACTTGGTGATTGTAGGACACGTGGCGTCACTGGATTGGCCCAGAGGATTTTTCCGTTATGCCAAAGTCCCTTCACTCTATTTTCGGAGTTGTCAAGTGGGCCGACGCACGGAGGGACTTCCCCTTATATGAAATTACCTTGCCAAAACTGGAAAGGGGTCCCAGATCGGTTACCCCTATACATCTGCAATCAAATACTATAGAGCACAAATACTATAGAGCGCAGTCTACCTTGCCTACTTCTAGAACCCCAAGCTATCAACCCAACATGGTTTTGAGTATTGCAACACCATGTGTGGTGAATGTAGGAGTGAAGAACATTGGCAAAAGATCATGCTTTGTTTTGTGAAGTTGGATCCAACTTTGGCCTACAATGCTCAAGAGGACAATCTCAGTACCTGTTTATCAGCCAGTAGAATGTCCAAGATTCATTTGAGGCCCATCCAATGCTCTAAAATCAGATACAGCAATCAGTTCTCTTAGAAACGTGATAGCAGTATAACTTCATACAATAGGTTTACCAACAGAGATACAGCAATCAGTTCTCTTAGAAACGTGATTGCAGTATAACTTCATACAATAGGTTTACCAACAAAGGGGTATTCCACCATTAGATCACAACTGCACCACTATGCATGCGCTCGTCTATACAATATACAATTAGATCATATTGAGGGAGGCAATTCCAGGCCCCATTTATATTAGGCCCCACTGCCTTGACATTTCAACCTTCCACCGATCCCCACTCACGAAAAGAAAGGGGTTTCCTTCACAAGGGCACTATACCAAGTTGTTAATGCACAGGGATAGAGTCAATTTGAAACCATGAATATCAAGGCTTGCCAAATTCTCTTAGGACGTCCTGGAAATCAAATTCTTGGCTGTTTTTATTGAATTGTTGAACAAGCTGATACCTTCTATAATCCAAGTACATAGAGTGTGCCAATGCCAACAACGTTTTTGCCTGTGATGAATCAAAAATGTATTAACAAAAACTGAGACAAACTTACACGTTAGAGATAATAAAGGTTGATTTGCTTTTTCAACATGTAAACGGACAATACTTCAAGAAATCTACATTGGTTTGCTAGGGTAATTATTAGCTTCATTATCAAACGGCAAATGCAAGGTGCTTGTTGCTTCCATCCTCAACTGAGAGAGAATCTGTTAAAAGCTCTAGGTTTGCTGCTTCATAATATATTTTGAGCACCTCCTTGTCTGAATATGCACAAAAGTTAGTCACCTTTCCGCGGTGAATTTGCCTCGTCTCTCTCATCAATTCAAATGCATTATAAAAACTCTGGTAACGGCTTCCTTCTTAACAATGGCAGGCCTCTCAAACATGGTAAGATTGTTAATTTCCAGTATGCTTAATACTTTATGTACCCTCTATAATTCAGATTGGCATGGTTTTTTAATCTATAAAGGTCCTAATAAGGTGCTAAATCTAATGCGGCTGGTTTGCATCTCCTCCTCTTATCAATCACAATGTATTCAAATACCTCAAACTCAATAATTGTATTGTTCGCAGTGGCAGACATCTTCATCACAGGAATATCGTCAGATATTACTACTTTAATTCCTCCATGTATCCTCTCGGATCCAGACCTACCAAATTTTGCTACCAATTTGTTCAATTTTTTTACAGCTATGATTTGTAGGCCATAAAGGGAGCAGTACAGCAGTTGCATTCATTATCTAGTCAATGCTTGTACCCCAAATTTCCGGTAATACAAGATCTAGATTCCAACACAACTGATCAGATCTTGAAAAGAAAGAAATGTCCTGCTCAATTGACTGTAAACAACTGATCCAGGACTAGTACGGATTGTGGAGCAGTCCCTTCCATGCAATAAAGTCTGCAGAACCAATCAATCTAGACTCTTCATCATTTCCACAAGCACATAGACAAAATCCTAGTCTGCTGTCAACATAAAGGAATGGGATTCAGGTTCCATTATCGCTCCTCCAGCCATTATAGCAGATGTCTGCTTTGAAAAAACATGGTAAAGTGTCATGTACTTACTCAGACCTTCAACATGGCAATATGGGACGTGATAACAAAATCCCTGTTACCTAATCTCTTCTGCTACATGGTGAATGGTTGGCCAATTAGATTTCATTTCTCACTTTCTAGTGCATAATCTTATCTATTATCAGCATTCTACAAGCAGTTTCCATAGGCAGGTAGTACTAGTACCTCTTCATCACTGAGCTTGCTTGAAAGAACAATGTCACCACGCACAAGCACTAAACCCTTGGATTCAGCAAACTCCAAGTAGTGTGTTACCGTGAAATATGGAGATGCTTCGCTTCTATGAGCTTTATAGTCCTCAAGTCCTGTAAAGAGCATATGGGGTGGCTTTGCTGCCCGAGGACCTCACGTCAATTGTAATCCTTAGGCAGTTTGAGTTTTGATAAAACATACAACCAAGGGAGAATTGCGCAGGTTGGTAAAAAGCTTATGACTTCCGCGTTCACAATTGCATAAATCTATTATAGTGAAAAATACATACCTTGGAAAAGCATGGATACAAAACCAGATCCCCTCCTTATAGGTAAGACAAACATTGGGCTAACAAAATAAACTAAAATAAGTCCTAAAACAACAAAAACCATTTCAAAATTTGTTTATACAATACCATTCACGTGACCGTTGTTCAAAGGCTTGAAAGGACTTGAAATCTATTACAGCACTTATGTGCCCTCTTCCCAGATGGTGCTGTAAGCACACGGGAAAATGGATTCTTTTTATTATAACAAGAATGTATAAGAGAAAAGAAGAAATACTGTTAAAACTCATACCACCTATATTAATCATCAATGACTCACTTCAGCACAAGCAGACATCCAGGCATCCTATCAAACAAATAGTCTTACAGGATAGTTGTGCTATATGAAAACTACCTTACACATTTGAGGGATATTACAGTGATAATATAGTAAAGAAATTCTTTTTGGGCGAAGTCTGACCCAGAGTATAGTAATTATGAACGTAAAGTAGACGCTAGAACAACTGCTGTATTATAAGATTAACAAATGCTAGCTCTTTAAAACTGTTGAAGAACGATTTTCAAATATCAAGCAACGCATTCTTCCTAATCTACTATAAACATCTTGTATACAAAATTTGTTACCTCGTTCCAAGTGTCAGTTAGCTCTTCCCGTTCGGAATGCCTCAGAGCTTCGACATTAATGATAGAATCCAAACTTTTTGGCTTAAAAGCTGAGTAGCCGGTTGCAAATCTGGACATTGCTCGTGGTTTCCCTCCAGTGGAGCTCCATATTTCCCCATATCTGCTCCAAGTTTTTAGGTTAATCCGAAATCTAGCGTGCATTCTCGTTCTCTGAATATTGCAGGCAGCGAGTCTAGCTTACAGTTGTTATTTTACTGCCAAGTTAATTTGTTGCTATTTTATTTATGTGGCGTATGGAACTTGGCTCTATTGGAACACGTCACTAAAACATCAGGAAATAAGTAATATGTGATCTGTTGTCTATTTATGGAAGTAGTTAAACTAGGAGTTAAGATTTTATGACGTGGAAAAGAACCGTTGTATTCTTATAAAAGAATTGAACAGAGAAATGGAAGGACATGCTTTGGAGGATTTCTTGCTTCTTTATGGTATCAGAGCCGATCAGAGAGGTCGATTCTTGGAAGCGGGATTACCATGTTTGAGAAACGAGCAATTGAAAAGCTGACGGCTGCAAATTCCTATGTCTAGTTTATCAAAACCATTGGAATTCTAGCAGAGAAGGGGATTTGGGGAGTATGTTCGGGAGAAGAGATTGCCCCAATTCTGAAGAAAGATGATAGTGAATCTAAGGAGGCGATGGCCAAGTCGGTGCAGCTCAACTGGAAGGCCAAGAACCGGATAATGAAGTATGTGAATGATGGGCAAATCCCGTGTATTGAAGAAGCATCCACTGCCAAGGAAGCATGGGATTATCTAGTCAATGCCTTCAAGAAGGATCAGTTCTTCCAGCAAGTGATGCTTTATGCTCAAATATTTATTGCAAAGTTGAAAGATTGTGAGGATGCCTCGAGTTACATTGCGGGGATCAGGACTGCTGCAAAACAATTGCAAGGAATGGGTAAAGCATTACTTGAGGATGCAATTGTGGGAGCATTGGTGGTGGGACTCCCACCAGCCTTCGATGGAGTCCGAGCAGTCATAGGAGGAGCAAAAGATGTAAGCCTAAACTGGGCTTGCACACAAATCTTGCAGGAGGAGGCCGTCCAAGCAAGCAGGAAGAAGCCTGAGCGAGGAGGGGGTAACAGAGACTCTACTGCCTTGTATGCAAGTAGGGAACATACTAAAACAAGGACCTGTTACAAATGTAACAGGGTTGGCCATATTGCAAGAAATTGTGGGGAAGGAAACAAGGAAAATTCAAAGAATGAGGATGCCAAAAGAAAAGAGAAATTAGCGGCTAATTGTCATGAACACACTAATAAGAAAAGTAAGGCTACTAAAGCACATGTAGCTCACATTGAATCTGGGAGTGAGGAGGAAGATGACGAGACTAGTGGTGGTAACTTCATGGCCAGAGTTGTAGAAACCAATGCTTGGAAGGAAATGCTTTCGGGAAAGATTGGACAGGCCATAGCATGGTGTACTTGTGACGATCTTAATCATATCCCCTTAACCACTGGGGCAAAACCGTCCGGACGTTTATGGATATCCACTCATAC
>JAANSK020259386.1:0-12515 GCA_011763485.2 Isoetes engelmannii | reverse complement strand
CAACCCCCCTGCCCATCAATTACCAAGCGTAATGCATAGTTGGGGTGCAATTACGTTGAATAGAGTAGCTTAAAACTGAGATTTTACATAAAATATCATTCCATAATATAATTTACATGTAATTATTGAGTAATTGCACCCAACCATGCATTACATTGTAATTAATATTGGGCCCATCTTATGGTAGACCAATTCAATATAATTCACTTCAATATACTATAAACATAAAATGATTGAATATAAGTTGATTCATTGAGAACAGTTTCTCGGCTGCCAGTGTATAATTGTCTACTACATGCAATGGTCATTCATTAGACTTGCCAAGTTCATTTGCCTTTCATGCACATGTTTAACATCATATTGTCAAAATGCTATATGCCTCCTTGGCATATATTCTACCAAGAACCATTTGAAGTTATGAGAAGGCCCATTCAGAGTGATGGAGACACATTCTACCAAGAACCAGTTGAAATTATGAGAAGGCCCATTCGGAGTGATGGAGACACTTGTATTTTGTGCTACTTGATGTACAAATTCTTAGAAAGTCGACACTAGCATCTTCGAGTGAGTAAGCAAATGAAACTACACAGTGTAGTGGGTTTAAGCATGGAGCTGGGGTACAGTTTCGCGTTTGCCAAGCATAGCACCGACACCCCAGTAGCGGATCTTTGTTTATTTTTATCGTTTTTAGCGCATCACATAATTAAAGTTGAGGCAACAAAACCAACCACCTTGACCTAGTCCTAGTAGCGGTTATTTTATGGAAGGTCATATAAAAACAATTTTACCATTTTGCAAACCTTTGTAGGTGGGACATTGCGATCAAACGTACACTTGCCAAAAGAAAAATAAGCAAATAGAAACTCTTGGCTATGGCTGCAGGTACTCTGTCAATCCTCGCACAAAATGGAGTTCCTCTTCAGTGTTCTAATTGTAAGCTTCTATATGTGCATCAAATCCGTGGAAGGCACAGGTTATATGAGCACAATTGCCACATCTGGAGATCCTGATGTAGTCACAAATTCCGCAGTATGTGTTTTGCAGAATAAAACCTTGGTTCCTGATTGTAAAGGTTACAGTGATCAATATGTATTACCAGGCCCTCCAAATTACCCCATGTTTGCAATCTCAGGAGGACGGTATTTCTTCTGCGGTCTCATCTATGATTCTGGTAAGCCAGCTTGTTGGGGTCAACCTAACACTTCTGGTGTCGAAATTCCACAAGATTATAATGACACAGTTTATTCTAGCCTCAATACCGGACCTTATCATGTTTGTGCAATCAGAAAAGATAATAAACAGGTTAATTGCTGGGGAGGTGCAAACGGAAAGATGCAGAATGTTCCTACAAATAGATTGATATCTGTAACATCCGGTTATAAATTTAGCTGTGGCTTGAAGGAATCAAAGACTGTAACTTGCTGGGGAAATGGTGCAAAATCTGATTGGTCTGCTACACATGGGAGCCGCGCATTCGATGCAATATTTGCAGGTGAGAACCATGTTTGTGGAATTGAGAGTGTGTCAGAGAACATAACATGTTGGGGAGATAATTCATTAGGTCAAACAAATCCACCTCAAGGATTTAAATTTTCTGCCTTAAGTGCTGGTGCAAATCATACATGTGGATTGCTAAAAGATACTGAAGGGGTTTACTGTTGGGGTTCTTTGAAGAATGTAGAGTTCACAGGTAAATTTTCAATCATATCTTCAGCCAGTGATTATGCATGTGCAGTGCAAAAAGATACTGGCACAGTGGTTTGTAAAGGAAGTACTAGAAGTGAAAATGACTATCCTACTTATGCAAATGAAGCATTATGTGCTCAAGAATGTGCATCTGATCAACAATTGCAAGAATGCAATTCTTCAGCATCCAAACAGGAATGCCTTAAAACTACTGATAAGTTATGCTTCCAATATGCTACATGTGCAAATCAGATAACCAGAACACCTGTAAGTAGCCCTAATTCTGCCTCTGATGTTTCCAGTTCAAGTAGCTCCATAAAGAAGGGCTTCATAGTTGGGATTGCTTTGGCATGTGGTTTTGGTGTGATCTTTATCATTTTTCTTCTGCGCCTTTGCCTTTGTCCAACTAGGGCAAAATCTAAAACAGAGAGCTGGAGATTGCAGGCAAACAGAGTAGTGCAATTCAGTAGCTCCCAGCTCAAACTAGCATGTAATAACTACAGTGAAGAAATGAATGTTGGAAAGGGCGCATTTGGTATGGTCTATAAAGGAATCCTTCCAAATGGCCAATATGTTGCAATAAAGAAAGCAGCACATCTCACCACTTTAGCTTCTTTAACAACAGAATTGCAGCTTCTGGCTAGAGTGCACCATGTCAATCTGGTAAACCTCGTCGGATATTGTGAAGAGGAAGGACTTCTAGTTTATGAGTTTATGGAAAAAGGATCACTCTATGATTGCCTGTTTGACAAAGAAAAAGCATTAAATTTGGATTGGCATAAAAGAATTAAGATAGCAGCACAGGCAGCAAGGGGTCTAGAGTATCTTCATAAATATGCTTCACCTAGGATCATACACAGGGATGTAAAATCTTCAAACATTTTATTAGATGCAGCATGGAATGCTTTTGTGTCTGATTTTGGACTCTCTGTTTTGCTTCCTCCTCCAAAAGAAGGCCACTATCATTCTGAGCATTTAGCAGACATGCCAATTGCTGGCACTCCAGGTTATTTAGATCCTGAATATTTTCAAACCATGGATCTTACTCCAAAAAGTGATGTATACAGTTTTGGTGTGGTTCTTTTGGAGCTTCTAACTGGACTTAAGGCTGTAAAGGTGGTAGCTTGGACATCTAACATGTTACAAAGTGATGTAACAATGATCAACATGCTGGATCAATCTTTGGAAGGTGCTCCAAATCCAGAAGCCCTTTTAAAGGCCATGGATTTGGGTTTGAGATGTGTGAGGAGGAAAGGAAAATATAGGCCAAGCATGAGCTATGTTGCTAATAGTTTGGAGGGAATATTAGCCGAGCTTCAAATATTGAATTGTAGGGTTCCACAGCAGCAGGCCATGTCCCAAAGTCCTGATTCTAGCCTGCTATCCTCCATTCAGTATTCTTCTACTTCTGTCACTTCCTATGAAGGAGGCTCATCGTCTACTGAAATGATGTATATGAAGAACTAGCAATATGATGAGAATTATTGTAGCCCTTACTTTGCAACCTTCAAGATTGCTGACTGTAATATTCTCGACATTTGTGTCAATTTAATACAAGTAGCATTTGTTAACGTCCCAAAACTGGACTACGAGAAGCGCATACCATAGCAACATTGCTGATGGAACATTGCTCAATGGGCCAGGATTATGCAACAATGTAAATGTCACATGTTCACCTTCTTACATTCCCAAGGGGGTATTAGAGGAGAATAGGAAATAAAATCATACACTAAACAAAATAGTCTCTTAGGGTGTGGTCTAAATGTTAGGATCTTAAACCGGCCATGTTCACCATCGTCTTTGACTCTTAAATTCCATTACCCTATTGGTAACAAGTCTAAGGTTGGCTAAGACTTTGATTGGTCTTTTCTAGGTTTATCGCATGCAATAAGGTTGACATGTTGATAGGCAGCCTCGTTGGTGCAATGGTTAGGCTGGCCTCACATGGAGCGCCGCCTGTGACGGTGCCCTATTTCACCCTATGCAAATTGAGCAAGCCCTGTGACGGCGCTTGAAAAATGGCGAACCATTTTGCATGACTTCGTACCTCTCGACGACGCATATAAATCAACCTTAAGGAGTGTAATTGGAAAACCTTCTATTTATGTGTCTTTCTTTTTTCTAACTTGGCCAAGGGTTGTTAGGTCGTATGTGACAGGGCCGTATTGTTGCTTTGATGCATGCAAAGGAGTCGAATCATGCCTATGCCTTTGCCTAGCAGCTCTTGTCTTTTTGGCATGCTTTCACTTGTTTGTTAAGATGTTTTGGTGCAGGTGAATTGTTTTCACCGATGGAGAATGGTGTTGCAGTCAGAGGGTGTTTCCCTTATTTTGAGTTTCAGGGGCTTAATGTGACGTCCCCTTATCCTCTACGATGCCCCCATCGTATTGGGAGATTCCCTCTCGTCGTCTCCATAAGTCGGCATGAGGTCGTCCTTGCAACGTCGATTGCTGGCTGGTGCTCCAGAGTGACGTGGAAGAAGGACATGTCATTGCCCCATCTTCCCCGGGCCAATTTCAATGCGGAAGCATGCAATGTTAACACAAGCAACATGTACATAAATCATATAAATACTCACCACAAAGGGTGAGGCGCCATCGTCATTATAACAACATGATAGAGATACATCATCATAATAATGGGAAATCCTACCCCAAGCTCCGACTCATGTGGTATGACTAGCGGAATGGGCCTCAAGATAACAGCAGATGGAAGTCATAACAATGGAATTGGCTGGCATAGAACAATGTCTTGGGTGGTCCGCTCCATTCGCCCCTTCTGTGCATACTTTGCAAAGTAGACCGAAGAGCTTCGGCTCTCGACTGTAGCCTGTTGAACACACAACCATAAGGCTACTCCAGGGTTTCATCTCCCCTGGTCCCATAAGGCAGGAAGGCTGCTCCTTCCAAGGGACACATGCCAATTTCAAGCAGCTAGAGAGACATGGTTGCCCTTGCTCGTACTCAACCTCACTAAGGTGACGCACCACCTTGGGGGGTCAATTCCATACCTTGCCCACACTCAGTGACAAGTTATTAGGCCTAGCTAGCTACGGACTCCCGGTAGAACAAAGCACACCGTGATCCCTCTGCGATTGGGACAAGAAGCCAGTCAAGGCCCTAGGCCCATGACCAGAAGGACTCTTTATGCACAGGCCGAATTAATGGGAATTAATGAGGCTAGAATCATTCTACTCATGGCTTCTAGGTCTCTACTCCCCATTCCCTCATACACAAGAGGTGCAATACAGAGCATCATACCATGATCGCATAATATCATAATCAGTAGAACAACAGTTCTGATCATAGCTAAGCCTAAGGAATACAAGGGTCAATGTTCCTTAGTCAGTATGGTTTTAGGGTTAATGGGTCAAGAACACTTAACACTAAAACAATAGAAGAAATCTACAGTTAAGCTACGACTGACACGCTAAACAAGGACCAACTTGGTCCATCGCCTAAATCCCCACTGGGTGAGCCTAACATAGCCGACCTTGGGCAAAAACTAAGACACTGGAGAAGTTCTTTAGGTACACAAGCCCTACTCGATCTGCCAAGCTCGAAGAACCCCTGCACTCCTCGAAACTCGCTCTAGAAGCTCCTAAGCGGGTGTGACGACTGATCTAAAGGGTTTTAGGGTTCGGGGTCACTCCCTTTTATACCCTCGAAATTAGGACCAAGCCCTAGAATTGGGCCATGTAGTCCCACTCAGATCGTGCCACCTGACAGGTGGGTCCCAAGTTCGTTACATAAACCCAATCAAATCATGCCACTTGGCAAGTGAACCCCAACTTAGTTATACTTATCATAAATGCTTAACTAAGTGCATTTATGATGGGATAACTAACTTAACAAATTACTTGGTCCCACATACTTAACATGTGGATACATGTTAAGTAATTAAGTTGCCCCCCTAGGGGGAATATGTTATGTATCTTATCTAACATATTAAGCACAATTGATGGCATTATGATATAAGTATAATACGCGAATTGTTCAATGGTTGCCATGTGCCATCAGTGAGATTATATTGTAAGTATAATACTCCAATTGCACTATGTTTCCATTCGTATCCCACCCTTGTACATGTCACTAGGTGATATGTCCTCACACTACAAGTGGGCATGCAATTTAAGTCACTAGTTTCATCATTTATGTGCTTAAATTTGCAATTTCAAAACTTTTAGTTTTTGATGCCATAAATGATGGTACTCGTTGATGAATCTCCGTCAGCTATATCGTCACTTGTAGCATCGCCAATATCGACAATTATAGTATCATTTTTTGTGGCATTGTAGTGACGTAATGGTGTCATTTGTAGCATCATTTATAATCATAGTTATTGCACATGCATTTTCTCCTTCTAATGCTATAATAATATCACCTCTAGCATCACCGATATTGCTACAATTAAATCATTCATAATGTCAACATAAACGTCATCCTCTGTAACACAATAAATATCAAATATAGCATCATTGCAAATGCCACATTTAATATCATGCGAGGGCTAAAATTGTATCATTGTTAGCCTCAAATATAACATCACGCATTGTTACAAGTTATTCATATTTTTTTGCCACCTATAATATCATATATAAGGTCAAATCTTATCTTATCCCTTAAGTCATAGTGTCAATTATAGTATCATTTTTAACGTCATGTAGCAAACATTTTTAAGCCACATAAAATGCCAATGAGGATATCACTTTCACTAACACTCATTTTTGCGTGCTTTATATCACTATTAAGGCACAAGTAACTTAGTAGCAAGATAAAAAAAAAGCTCTATATCTTCTCTACTACACCTACACTATAGCTTGTTGCAATCATATGATAGCTGAAAGGAGGCAGTACAATGCTCCGACTGCTGACGAGGTGGCCAGCAGATGGTCAACGGGAGATAAGCATACATTCTCTGGACAATCAATTACAATTTATAGATTCCTGCCACTCTGCATATTGCATATGATGCTTTGCCCTTCATCTTGATGTTTTCGTATGGCACGGATGGGTAGCACCTCCAAATATCATGTGATGGTAGAAGCCATGTTACTATTAAGGAATTTTACAACTTCCACCTACATTGCAGACGATGTCACATGTCCTCTCTTCACTGGTAGATTGTCTCACGAGTACATTGGGGATATGTTTGCCAAGATGAAATAGTCAAAGTTGCAATTTATTCAACTCAACCTTTCCCAAATCTCCCCCTCTCTTCTTCCCCTTTCTTGCCCTTCATTTCTTGCCTCTAACTACTTGCCCCTCGCACTTCCTTTCTCCCAACTTCTTCCTTGCCCCTCCCTATTCTATTCTTGCCCCTTGCTCGTTGTTGTTCTCTTCTCCCTCCCTCTCTCCCTTTGCCATGTTTTTCCCTTTACACAACGTCCCTCTCTTCCTGCTCCCTCCCTCTCTTCTCCCCTTCCTGCTCACCCTCCCCCCTTCTTTTCTCGGATCTTGAACTGTTACTTTGCTATGGTTTTAGATAGAAATCGAGGAAAAATATCATGAGCCAGTAAATGTTGATTGATGTAAAAATTAGCCATTTCACAATGCTAAGCTGCCCTCTTTTTTTTTTTCTTTTTTTTTTTTTTTTGAGCAGTCCCAAACCAATCCCAAACGGCACCAAATTTTCAATTTCATGGAACTAACTCATTTTAATCAAATGGAGCTTCGAAACAAAAAAATAACTCGTAAGCTACACTCTTCTTTTCTGTGTCCTTATTCTAATATCGGCCATGCTCGTCGCTCTTGATCTTTATAGTTACATATAGGCTCCAAATCTAATTACCGAAGATTGGTTCTAACTTTTGATGCGTGAAGACTGATTTTTTCTTTTTCACGATATGTATATGCCATTATAAGAAAAGAAAGAGGAAAATATTAAAACTTTTAAAGTGTCTTAAGCGGCTCTAGAATTTTAAGGGAAAAAAAGGGTAAAATTCCAATAACATTGGGGGGAGGGGAGATTTCAATACATGCTTCCCGTTTTCGGATATGGCGACCTATTTGCATCCATAGATTGGCGATGCTGATGCTGCGTCCATAGCTTGGTGATGTTGCTCCCATTCTGATTTTCGGCCAAAAAGGTAAACGCGCTTGCACTTCAAGCCAAGTATTTTTTGTCTATATCCATTTCTGATCTTTTCACTGCAGATGAACTGCCTCAATAAGCTTTTGGAGATGGAAGCCACAGTTATGCATATATTCGGCGAGCAATGGCGGCAAGAGTTTTTCAGCCAGAGTTTTTGGCTGAAACAGATCATGGTTATATGCTAAAAAAAGGCTTCTTTTTTTTTTTCCAAGGCAGTAGCTCTAGAAAAACTGCTCTGGAGGGACATTGTTTTCTACATGTTGGAGCTCAAAGTGCTCAGGTCAATTTTTGCAGGTCAGAGCTCAGAGTGTAATTCTGTTTGGACATTGATCAATATATAGCGTCTTGGTGTTAACTCTGTTATTCGTGTTCTGTGTCTGTGTCTGAATTCGGATCATCGGCTGTATGAAATGAATTTAACCGAAACCCATTAACCAAAGTGGGAGAGGGGTGCCATCTAAGTCTGCGAGCTGGAAGACACTAGGCCGAACCACTATTTGAACAACCTTGTAGGGTCTGAGCCAATGAAATTCGAGCTTGCCCGGATGATTTTTAGAATCATAAAGTGCACCGTTGTATCAGGGTGAATGCCCTGGTGAGCAAGTTTAGGCCAGGTGTGAGTCCTATGTGCCCTTGTTGCGGTCTTCATCTTGAGACGGTGGAGCATTGTCTGGTCCTCTGCCCTCACTTGCAAGCGGCCTGGGACTGGGTTCGGGCTCGGTTCTAGGTACGGCTCGGTTCTAGGTACGACAATCTTATAGGTACTATTATAGACTTATAAAACTATAGGCAACTTTTCATGCCAATCGTTCCGAGAAGCATCACAAATCTTATTCTGAATGTTGATGAAGGTCTTATGTGTACTCTCTGCAAGCTCATTGCCTTGTGGATAGTAAGGCGTGCTCTTTCGATGATGAATATGGAGATAGTCAGTGGGTTCCTTGATAGTGTTGTCGACAAAATGCACCCCTCGATCACTGACAAGTTCTGTAGGACAACCAAAACGTGCAATAACATGAGTATATAGAACACGCGTCGTGCTGCTGCCGTCAAGCTTCGCCCTACTTTGTAGAATAATCTGTGAGGACCAAAATATACCGAACATGGATATGTTGAGCAGGGGGATCAATGGGACTGATAAAATTCATTCCCCATTTGCTGAAAGGGAGAGGCGTGGCGAAGGGCGTCAAAGGAAGAGCGTCCCTTGCCGTTGGTCAACCTACCCACTGACAGACATCACAAGTGTGGGCGTGGGCGTGGACATCCTTGGGCTAAAAGTAACATGCCAAACGGGTTTAACGCACTATGTTATCTCCTCCAAAATGGCCATCTTCTAAGCCTTCATGAGCATAGCGCACAATGTCCCGTATCTCATGAGGAAGAACACATTATCTCAAAATCGTGTTCTTACCTCTTTTATATGTGTCATGAGACCATGGTATAGTCACGAACTTCACGAAGAAACTATTGTCAATGGGCTTTAAGTTTCTCTGGAGAGAGAGCATGGTGTCTTTCATGGGCAACGTACCAGTCAACAAATACTATTGATAGTCATGAAATCAATGTGGCACGGCCGTGACCAAGAAAAGTTGAGCATCAGGAAAAGTATCAGAGACACCAGCGGAAGGGTCATCTGTGTGGATGCGTGAAAGGTAAGTAGGAACAGTATGAGATTTCCCCGGTTTGTGGATGATCTCAAAGGGAGCGAATTTTTGCAACAGAAGTACCCAGCGTGCAATTTTACCCGTGGACACAGTTTTGTTGATCAAGTACAGAAGAGCTTGATGATCCACAAAGAACAAAATTTTGTTGTCCAGAAGATAATGGCAGAACCTTGGACACAGAAGATGGGACCCAAAGTTTCTCGTTCAGTGGCCGAATAATTTATTTCTGTAGGATTGAGTTTCCGACTAGCAAAGCGAATAGGGCGGTCATGGTCTGAATCATATTCTTGAGTGAGAACAACATCAATAGCAAAGCGAAAATGTCAACATGCACGAGATTGAAACTAGATTCAAACAAGCTGAGGAGTTCAGGTCAAGAATGGAGGAACTGGTGGGGAAAACATAATGGGAAGGAATAGAAGTTTCGGACATGGGGACAAAGCTGGATCAGTTAATAACTATAGCATGTGAATTGGTATTTGGAAAAGTTGGTAAAGGATATAACAGAGGTAAAAAGTTCCAAAGTGCAAGACGGTACGACCAGGAATGCAGGAGGGCCAAACACGAAGCAAGAATCTGGATAGGGACAGACAAGTACAAGGATTTTCAAAATAGGTACATGCGACTTCTGAAAAGTAAAAAGAGGAAATAAATAGGGGAATTGCAGAAACAGAAGGTATGCCAAATCAAAACACACCCAGGGTATTTCTGGAACACATTCAGGAAGAAACAAAGTCATATGAGATTGACAGATAGGAACGTTGGAAGCAGCACTTACAGAAGCTGTACAATTCGGGGGTTGAAAAGGTACAAGTGCCGAAGGATGAGATAGTGGAAGGATTTTTAGAAGATTAAGTTGGGAGGGCACTATACAGATAAGAAATAACAAGGTACCAGATCTATTGGGTGTCATCACAAACGTATTCAAGGCGGCAGGGGATGGGCTAATATCAACGGTGACAAGGATACTATGCAGCTTTGAAAAATGGATTGCCTACAAGCTGACAGTGTAAGAAAATTAAACCTTTATTAAAAAGGAGGGACCTCCTCAATCCTAGAAACTACAGAACAATAATGGTCAGTAGTGGCATCGCCAAATGGTACACTAAGGTAATAGAAATCAGGATGACGGAGTGGAAAGAAATAAATAAAAAACAGGCAATAGAACAGGCAGGCTTTAGGCTGAATCATTTGACAATAGACTATCTAGTAACTCTGAGGATTATAATTGAAAAGACCAGAGCTAAGCGAAAACCCTGCATTATTGCTTTGTGAACTTCAGGAAAACATTCTAGAATCAGATGTGATCTAAGTCGGGATGGAGAGATCAAATGAATTCAATAAACCAAGAGTGCAGATCCTATAAGAACTCTTCAAAACATTACTAATGTTATCCAGAAGATTAATTTTTGGACCCAGAAATTTTCAACAAATATGGCCCAATTATACACTAGCTTTACAGCACAATACAAATCATCCAAAATGAAGTCCAGGATCAAGAGTTATGATAAAAACACATATTACCATTAACCTGCATCGCATGCATTTTGCACAAAGGTACCCGTACTGTAAAGTACAAAAGCAAGTACTATCGTGTTAGATCTGGATCAAATCATATATCAAAAGACATCCTACATTTTTCATACGAACCCAATGGACCGGGAAATCCATGTTGAGCTTCTTGCTTTGCGATGCATTCTCTCTCGTCTTAGCCGCTTTTCTTGAGCCAGTAAAGTAAAAGGAAGCAACTTCCATTACATTAGAATCTCTAGCTCCATTTTATTCTAATCTTGGTGGTCCCATTCTGTGATGAAGAACGGGAGTTCTAGCAGTCGGCGATCCTTTGCACCTCTTTTTTTTGCAGGCACGTAGCACAACATCATAGTTCGGTTGTTTGTCGATTTGCGAATGAGGAGTTCCGTGGACTTCTAAAATTTGCCGCTCTCCCACTCTCCCACAATGTTATGGTGCCCAGCTTCCACCTATATCATTTCTTGGTGGCGGTGGTGGGAGGAACAGAAGGAATGTTTCCCCTAATACGGGTCTTCTTCCGTAGCTAAGTTGCTTATAGCTTGGAGATCGGCTTTAAAGTTCTTGCTCAGCTTCTTGGGCGTGCTTTTTGTCTTCCCTCGGGATTGACGTTGATTTGACCATGCTTCCTTTTGTTCCTGCCAGGGAGGGTTAATACTCCTAATCAACCTCCTCCTGGCGTACTGAACTAAAGATGGATTATATATGAAATCAACATATCCCTTGCTTAATTTTCTAGAATCTATGATATGTACCTGGCGCTTAGTTAAATAGAAAGTTTAGAGGGCTCCAATATATTATTGATGAGTTGACCATGCATCAGTTTCCTGGTTGACCATAAATATGAAGGTCTTCTTATATATGCTTAAAGAGCCTGCAAGTATGCCCAAGGTTCATGCCCAACAAGTTGGTTTAGTTGTTGATGATGTTGTACGGTCCTGGTATTACTTAATTTGTTTTTTTCCATTCATCATGGGTAGATCATGGATCTTCATTAAAAACACTTGTTAACATATCGTTCTTACTTCAAGAATCATGCATCTTCGCATATCTTTTTCTGTATGGCAGACAAGAAACTTGCCCAAGTCTTGAGAATAGAATAGAATAGAATAGAATAGAATAGAATAGAATAGAATAGAATAGAATAGAATAGAATAGAATAGAATAAATTTTTTATCGTCCTCGGAGGCCAATTGGCCTATGGGACCTGTACAAGTCAAACAACAAGCGTATTACGGCCCGGATGAAAAAACCTACTTGGGGAAAAATCGTGGCAGCAATGCGCTTGCTGGTATACAAAACAACTGAAGACCTTCATAAGGAAGTGGGACAGAGTCGATGGCGTTCGTCAAGAATCTCTTGGAGATATGGCCCAAGAGTTCCTACCTCTTCAGTGCTGAGCAGGAGATGGATTTGCCTGCCCAGGTATCACTAACTGCGGATACCCTGCTCGAATCTGTTCATTAGAGGGGCAGGTTTGCAGAGCATGGCACTCGTCCTCAAGGACCCCTTGGTGGCAGCACTGACAAGTCCTATCCTCCC
>JAANSK020259385.1:0-22229 GCA_011763485.2 Isoetes engelmannii | reverse complement strand
AGCGCCTTCGGGCCATTGTACTCTTGATCTCTGTATAATAAAATTCTTGCCAGATCCTGGCGTACACTTCTGTATTTTTGTATTTCTGTTTCCGTGTATTTCGGTTCCGCGTATTTCAGTTAGGTTCGTGACAGCAACATCAAAAAGGGAAAATCCTACCCAAGGCTCAGACTCAGGGATAGACTGATGGCTTGGGTCTTCAGAAGTCAATGCAGACAGAATTCATGCCAATGGACTTGGGCATAGAACATGGTCGTTGGGTAGTCCACTCCATCCGCCTCTCCTGTGCATACTTTGCAGATAGGATGATAAGACTTGGGACCTGACCGTAGCCTACCGAGTGCATAGCCAAAGGGGCTACCCCTGGGTTGTATCTCCCCAGTCCTGATGAGGCAGGAAGGGACTTCTCCCTTCCCGGAGATCCATGCCGATAGCAGGCGAGCTAGAGGGCTACCACTGCCCGTACACGATGTCAACCCCATTGAAGGTGGCCTCACCACCCAAAAGGTGTCGAGCCCATACCATAGCCTCACGCAGTGCATATGGTATTAGGCCTAGCTCACAATGTTCCTCGATAGGACCTACACACTAGAGGGATCAACTGCCATTAGACAAGCTTTTCCTTATAAGTCGGTCTGCCCCCTCAACCCACAACACATGCGGGCTCTTATGCACAAGCCCCTCCCCCCCCCCCCCCCTTCCCAATACACAAGAGGTGCACATAGAGTACATCAGAGGTAACAATGAACTACTAACACAAATAAGAACTAATCTATCTATCTACAATTAGGTTCATTTGTTAGGAATATGATCTTGGGCTCTATAGGTCATCTAGTGCTAATGGAGATGGCATTCCTGGCCTAACGCAGGACATGAAGCTGGCATTGCATGACAGTTCGACCACATACCGAATCCTTGGCTGGCTCCCAAACCTCGAATGACGTCCATGCTATGTGTCGCTTACGAGATGCTGAGTCGAGAAAGCGACTGCTGAACCCGAGCTTTACTGCTCGACTCGGGGCTCGACTGAGGTCGAAATGCGTGTAGAACTGCCGCATTGTGCGCCGCTGAGACTGGAATCCGAAAAGGATAACTTTTAGAGTTCCAGTCCGTTTTAGCCCACGACTTCAGGGCTAGGGTTTTTTGGGCCCAATGGCTGGAAGCCATGTGGCACTAAGGTTCATATTGACATATCCTATGGTTATATGCAATATAATAGTTGTGCCACATGGACAACTCTAGCTAGGCCGAGTACATGTCATCATGTACTAGTGACGTGGCAGGTATTCATACTGTATATTATCCTAAAACGTCACTTTCGTATGATCACGGATCCAACTCTATGCCCTCATATAACCACACAATACCATGCTTTCCTGACGGCAAAGAAAGCGCGGTACATCGCGAGGCATCAGAGGAAAATGTTTTGCCTTCTAGACAGTTATACCAGAGCCTTCTAGCGCCGGATATTTAGAAAGCCAGGACAACCTACATACAACATCACTTCTGAGCAGTGGGGGTAGTACTTGCAACAACTTTATGATCCTCAAGGGGCACGAGCGTCGATAGCACTAGGAAGGTCCAATATAGAAAATCATAGAGGAGGATGTCATCCTGGGCTTGCAGCATCTGGCTAATGGGAAAGTCGCCGACTTGGCTGGTATGCAGGCAGAGTTGCTCAAGTGGGCAGGGCAACCCATAGTATAGGTTCTAACGATCATTGAACCCATAATATAGGGCAGGGCAAGCGTGGATTTGAGACTATTTTGAGACTATTGAGCATTGATTTTTCATGTGTGACCACCTTAGACGTGTATGGGATTGGTTCTTCTCCATTTTTCAGGTTTCATTAACAAGTCAACAAGTGCTTTTGGCAATTTACACAAGTACCTGAATGGAGTTACAAAGCCAGGCTTTTCATCTAGCTTTAGGATGGTTGCTTTGGACTATCTGAAAAAGACAAAGACTGATAATCTTCAAAGGTCTGGATGTGGCAGATAACCGAGTTCTCCAAGAAGCTCAAGGCCACATTGCTAAGTCATATCATTGTTCTTCACTTGCCCGTCCTAAGAGGCGATTGATCTTTGCGGAGTATTTGGATGCGAGCTCTTATGCTTAGGCAGGTTGCTTCACTCGGTGGGTCTTGATTATCCGCTGAAGGCTGTCTTGGGTGTATTTGAATCTTTGATTAAATAAAGTCTGACGTCCTTCAACAAAAAACAATAAAATGTGAGATTGTGAACTTTGATGTAAGAAAACTACTAATGCAACTAATATTCTTATATTGATGTGTGTGGGAACAAAGTCATGGTAGAGGATTGTAAGATGTGGCTCTATGCCACCTTTTAGCGTACATTTGCAAGGCCCCACGACCTACACAATTTTGAAGGTGTGGAAAATGACGCATTGTCAACATATGGCATTGGCTACATAAAGGGGGATGGGAATCGAAAGATCAAGAAAAAAAGGATAAAAGGTACCAACGGTTAGAGGGTAAGACCCCGTGCACCTTTACTATAGCTTTGCAGTGAGCCCATTGCGGCAAATAAATGGGCGAGCCCATTTTTTTTTTTCGTAATGGGCAAGCAAGGGGTTTGACCCCTTTAACTGACAGGGTCCTATGCAAATTTATCTTCTCTTCTGTAGTCTTTGTATTGAGAACAAACTTTGATATCATACAAACTTTGGTTTTCAAGTCTGCAAAAGGAGCTAATGGAACTACCAAAATCGTCTGCTTGTTGGACGGATTCGACACACGAAAAATCAAGAGGCGCTTGTTGGATGGACTTGGAGGTCAAAAATCCAAGATGCAGAGTAAAAAGCAAGAAGCAAGGGCTGACCCATTCCCGCAGATTTAACCCCATTATCCATGTTCTTGAACCAGCAGTCTATTTATCGTGATAAACATGCAGCAGTATGTTTATCAAACCATGACCAACGCATTATGGCTAATAATTGTTCTACATCTAACGGCTACGATCTAAATTGCAGAAGACTTGCCGGTTAAGGTCTCTTGAACTTGATAAAAAGATAAATAGTTAGGACAAAAGTTGATCAAAAGATATATAATGGACATAAACTTGTATTCACAACTGAACTATAAGGTAGTATACAAAAACAAAGATAA
Source organism: Isoetes engelmannii (assembly GCA_011763485.2). NCBI lineage: Eukaryota > Viridiplantae > Streptophyta > Lycopodiopsida > Isoetales > Isoetaceae > Isoetes > Isoetes engelmannii. The sequence goes on along the minus strand of JAANSK020259385.1, from coordinate 19,102 downwards.
CCCGACTTTGACACTAGAACAAATATTTAAATAACTTTTCGAAATGATATCCAAATAATAACCATCCTTGAAACAAAATCTTCTATGTACAATCGTGGAAGCACTTTTTGAGAGCATGTACCTAACTTAGGTGATGCACCTACTCTATTATTCGATCTATTTTCCTCCTTTGTACTCCTCATTGGGCTCCATTTCCATATCATATGCGCATGGATTCCAGTCTGTTTATTCTTTAATTGGTCCACGTGTTAAACATTTACCCCCATTTTCTCTTTGCTCAGTTGCTGGGAGGTTCTCAGAAGGTATATGTTGAAGATATTCTTAGAACATATTTCAGAGGAATGAAATAAAACCAAATATCTACAGGCATGGGAATCCAACAAAGAGTAAGCCACAATAGAATGGATGGTTAAGATAGATATTACATAATGGAAATTTTCATTCACTAGGTGCTGCATAGACTGGCGCCTTGGCAATGACAGTGATGGACGGCGTGGGGATTGGGAGCTTGGGGAATAGCATTAAGGTAAACTATTTTTACCCTAGAAAACTATTTCGACCTATTAGGTTGGAAAAAAGCAAATGGGATTTTAAATGGTAGAAGACAGTTTCGTCTATTATCAACTCGAGGTTACAAGGTGAAATTGTCTTCTCTTGACTGCCTATACAAAGAGTCACATTTGGACCAAGATTAGTGCGAGAAATGCAAAAGTTTGCCCTAAGCATAGGCCATTTTGTCTCCGTGGACGATAAAAACCAATATATACGGTTCTTAATGGGCTTGTCGGGCTTTTCCGAGGAGAAATTTCCTAGGGAAGGCAATCAGAAATTTCTTTAAGCTATCTGTATAGGGTGGGTGTGAATTTTTTTTTTTCGCCAACACCATTGGTACCACATGTTTAGAATGGTGGTTTATTTGTGTGTGGAAAACAAAAGAACTACAGGGACCATTTTATTATAAACAACCAAATAAAATAAGTCATGATAGATTGGTGATTATCTTAAGTTAGGTTGGGTTGAGGTAAAAAAAAGCAACCTCCCTACCTTGGGAAAATAGACATTTTTTACAGTCCAAAGACTATCATCTCGCCTCTTGCTCTGAGTTTTACGTGTTTGATGGGAGGGAAGATCCACCCGGCGGTAGATCGATAGTCGCCATTCCGGCGCCGCATCTCTAGCTCGAATTTTTTCTACAATACATGTTGATTTAGCTTTCCGGCCTAATTCTTCTCAGGTAACTCTCATTTTTTGCCATCTCCTTCTCTTTTGATTCGAATTGTGTTTAAGCTTGCCGGATTTTGAGTTGGGTATCTCTAATTTGGGTTCATAAGTTGTTTTTTTCCTTTCTTTTGCTTATGGTAGCCCAATTACTTACAGAATTACGGGTTTTGCCTCTGGGCGTGGATTTTTTGTATGAAAGCAAGAATCGCTTGCAGAATGTGGGCTTTATTCAGTTTTATAAAATACTTTTCAGCAATGCCTGTTGCTGTGGCTGTTTTTTGCTTTGGCAAGATTATGAAACAAATAAAACTCTGATGTTTACCGTTTCTGAGGATCAATTCTTAGTCATCAGCCCTATTCAGGCCTTACGCTATGGAGTTGACGAAACTCACATTGCAAAGCTGTTTAGGTAACGAGCATGTAACATGGAAACGGAGTAGCTTTTCTGAATGTGAGAATTATTTTTTGGCTAAAGAAACTAGCTCCAGAAATGGGAAAACCCTCTTTGATTGCTTTTCTGCCATGTATTGTATGGAGCCTTCTGGGGCACAAGGGGCTCGTGCAGTTCTTGTAAAACGGGAGTTTTTCCCTTGTTTATTTCGGTGATGCCAATCACTCACTTAGGTCTTCTATGCATCGCTCTTGAAACCTCTATCTGATGTTAAACAATCATGTTGGGGCGGTTACTCTAAATTACATGCCCTTCTTACTAGCCACAATTTCTTCCTTTCACGAATATTGAGTTGCAATCGCCCCTTGAGATTTCAGGGAGCTCTAAATTACTGATGGGTTTGGAAAAACATGTTCTTTCAAAAGCTTAAGAGTATTTTATTTATTTACTTTTTGCTGTTTGCAGGATCGTTCTGACTTTATTCTTCACAGTATTTAGGTTTTCAAGCAAGAAGAATATACAATTTTGTTAGAGGATAGGGCGCAACAAAATGCCCAGGGAAATATATAATGAGAATAGATTGTGGCTTTGTTGTAGCAGCAGCTAATTGGAGGATGACCAATCAGCAGAAATGGTGACCGTGATTTATTTTGGTTGTTCATATTCTGAGCTGCATTCTGGTTAAGGCAATATTTTCACTGGATCAAATACCATATCCATACTAAGCACAATTGCCTTTTAAAGGAAAAAAGATGCCAACGCCATGGGGAAAGATTAATCCTCTTGCCAAGATTTCAAAGCATAACATTCAACATTCCTCTGAAGTAACACAAAATGGCCACCCAGTAGAAGATACGGCCAATTCGCCGTCCACAGGGTGCAAAATAAAGTGGAACATAAGGGCATCCAGAAATAAACCTTCGTTTTCTGTAAAACAACCTTTACCAAATGGTAAGGATCACAAGATCAAGATTAAAGACGAAGATCTAGATTTGTTGGGAGAAATTATTAGGACGGGACAACTTGCCCCTCCAGGAACGAATCTGAAAGCAAATATGGGAAGCGTGGGAGTTGATGCAAGGCTTACCAGTAAGGCATTTATCTGGGGGCTGAAGTCCCTTCGTCTTGAAGACATTGTTGCTGTAAGTTCATGGGTTCTCATCTTGCTAGCAACTAGAAAGAATTACTGGAATATTAAATAGCTCTGCTCTTCCTGTTATATATGTTCCATAAGTTGCCTGTTGGACAAGGAAGGTGTTAAATCCACTCTTGTGAAATCTCCCTAGATTATTTTCAAGATTAAATGTGTGATACAAGTCAGGTATCTAATTTCTCTGTCAGGTAGAGCTTTTCTTCACAACAGAACTGAACATAATGATCTGTTAGCACCTATCCTATCAAACTCTGATAGTATTTTTTACGCTTTATTTATTTCATGATATCTAGTCTTTGCACAGTGGAACTTGAAAATGTAACAACCTTTACACGGTTGCTATTTGCAGGTCTCATACAGTGATGAGAGTCGACGTTTCACTGTTCACTCATATGCATTCGTAAAGACAAGATGGGTGCCGAGCTCATTTGGACACGCTCGGAGAAAGCGGAAAGATTTGCATTTCCTGGCTTCAAATGCAGAAGAAGTTCTGCAATGGGCAACTGCCTTTGCTGATCAAGGATGTTTTATAAACTGTATACCACATCCACTTTCTTCCTCAAAAAAGAAAGGATCAGTAGTAGATTCAGGTTCATCTCCATCTCCCAGAATAAGATGTCGCCCAGGACCAACTATGCTAGTTATACTTAATCCATGTTCTGGACGGGGGCGTGCACGCAAGGTTTATAAGAAAGTTGAGCCAATATTGAAGGTATTTATGACAGAGATTGACTGTGATGATAGTATTTTCCGTTTTATAATGCATGAAATTCACACTTGACAGGACTAATAGTTCCACAACAATAAGAAATATTATGAGTTTTATCTTCTGCCATAGAAGCTATTACGTACATTACACTCTTCTTTTCTTAGTAGTCTCTAGTACACTAACGAACCATGTTTAAAAAAATACAAAGTGATAGCCCTGTATGTATACAAGTAGCTAGCTTTGTAACAGACACAAGCTATATGATCAGGAAGAAGAGGGCCAGGATACGAAAGTCTAATATTTATTTTTATGAATGCTCCTGGTTGAAGGTGTGATTTGGCATTGCGACTAGGATCCTTCATCATGACCCATGATGTTCTCATGGAGGAAGCAAAAAAAACAGTGTTACTGTTTGTGGCATGATGTGCCTACTAAGAGCCTACTGCATTTACAAGATTGAATTGCAAGGTTCAAATATTATGCATGTTAACAGGGAGTCAAACACATTGATTGGGTCAAGGGAAGAGAACTCTGGTATGAATAATCATGGGTTTCTTGAGCAACAGAGGAAAAGACTCATTGCCCTGTAATAAATAAATTTTATATTAAAGGAAAAAGGAATCTAGATTGCCTCATGTGGCAGTTGTTTCGTGGATAATCGAGTGGAGAAACTGAAGCCACTCTGATGGCAAAACTGATTAGGCAGCTTTGCAAGGTCTTAGCAGGCACAGACAATCATGCTGTTCGATTTTTTCACTCTATGGTACGCCTGTAATTTCAATTAGCATTTTAGTTTCACATGTACATGAACTGCTGGGAGTTGTCAAATGGACGTACAATGGCCTCGTTATTTATCAGCCTAAGCTTTCTCCGTGGCAGTTATTGCTTTATTTTCAGGTTTCTGCCAATGTTTCCATGCGTTTTGCTACTTTGTTCTTACATTTTGCCTTGTTTAAGCAGTTGGCAGGTTTTAAGGTAACTGTTGTTGAAACAACAAGTGCACATCATGCAAGGAATTTAGCATCGACAATGGATCTCTCTACTTGCCCCGATGGTAAGTTAGCTTGTTAGTTTTTGTTTTTGTCCACATTGTATGCCATTTAGAGTATTTGTTAAGGACTGCTCTGTTTTTAAGAATTTTTGTATACTGTTGCTTCTAATCATGGGTGTGTAATCTGGTAAACAGGTATTATCTGTGTGGGTGGTGATGGACTCGTTAATGAGGTACTACGCAACATTTTTATAAATTCAGACAAACTAATCTTAGGTTTAACAAATTTGTGGACTTTGGAACTTGGAACTTTTGTCCAGAGGACCATTGAGTCAACAAAAGGCACAGGGTGATATGTGATTTTACTATTTTGCGAATTTAAGTGGTCTTATGTCAGTTGATTTTGAGAATGTTATTGATTGGTAAAATATCGCCAAATGTTCAATTTTGCAATTGTGCACTAGAAATGTCTAAGCCACTTTTCTGTTCAGGTATTGAATGGCTTGCTTAGCAGAGAGAATATACAGGAGGCATTGCAGATACCTATTGGTATAGTACCTGCCGGTTCCGACAACTCACTTGTGTGGACTGTCCTTGGAATACGAGACCCTACATCTGCTGCAGTTGCCATTGTTAAGGTGGGATTATGCATAATGTTGATTTGCTACCTCTCCATTTTAACATTGTTATATATAGCCGTATATGGGAAGTTGCATTAAACAGACTTGAGAACATTCATTATTCTATGTTGTCTGAAGACTTCATAGATTATTGAACTGAAGCCAAAGGGCTGTTTACTTTATCATGATATGTTTTTCGCCATCAGCATACATCCTGCTGCTAGTTATTTAATGAAAAAAGTTCAATGATTAATGCTTGTAGACGGCATGTTGTTCTGGTTGTCCATATTGACATTCAGTCAGTACTACTAGGGTAATTTTTTGTATACTGAAACAAAGAGTGGAGTTTCGCAAATTTTAAGTTGTAGATTGGTTGGAGTTCAAGATTGCTAATCAAATTAATTGCTGCCAGGGAGGATTGGTGGCGACAGATGTCTTTGGTGTTGAATGGACAAAAACTGGTGAAGTCCACATGGGCCTTACTGTGGCTTACTATGGTTTTATGAGTGATGGTGAGTCCGGATAAACTTAGCAAAAGGGTTACTGTTATACACAATTTCCTTGTCTCTTGTCAGAATTGGTTGGAGATGATTAAGCATCCCTTTTGTATAATGGTTTCTTAGGTGAATGGAGGTAGATGTTTTGCTTGCACCAGGGCTTATGTTTTTTTCCTGGTGTGCAATACAAATCACTTGAAAGCAGGTGTATAGTAGCTTTGATTACCTCGGAAGACATCGGTGTAAATGTAGTGTTCAGCACGTTTTGAAAAGGAATGCCATGTATTGTAGTTATTGGAGACCACAGAACTGGATTAGTGGCATTAACTCATCTTTTGTCTATCAAGTTAACCCTTGTGTTTTGTTATCTTTAAACTGTTTTCCAAATGGAACGCTTTTGCCTATTTCTCTTAGTGGTTTTTTTTTTTAATGTTTTTGTTTGGGTGTTCACAGTTCTTGAACTATCTGCAAAATATCAGAAACGATTTGGTCCTCTACGCTACTTTGTAGCAGGTGCTTTACGACTTTTTCGGCTACCTCAATATAAATGTGAAGTGGAATATTTGCCCATCGCAAGCAAGGATTGTAAAAATGATGTGATCCTACATGTAGAATCCAATCTAGACACAAAGGAATTTCTTGGCAATGGATTTGAAAGAAATTGTGACATAGAAGCAGGTTGTTGCAATGGTTTAACTTCTTCACCACATGTCTTACCCATCATGAACAATCCATTACCTAGCTTCGACTGTGTCATAGGTGGGCAAAGTGGGTTTGGCACAGAGGATTCTCATATCGCAGCATTAGATGCTGCTAATGAGTCATCTGACTATGTAAGGGGATTGGATACCAAGAATAAGAGGCAGCCTGCTGGTCGTGCTTTAAGTGCAGGCGCATTGGTAGAAGAGGCTCTTGCTGTTCATCATACTCTGCCTGGTGCTACTAGCCCTTCTCCCAGGCGAACAAGATGCAAGTCACGGACTGACAGAAAGTTGAGTATGGATAGCAATTTGGGAAGGGTTTCTAGAAATAGTTCAGGGATGTCTGTAACTGGCATTGATGGCGTTGCAATGAATGGGTGCGAGAATGTGGCAAATGGTATGGGGATGATATGGGGTAATGAAGATTCTAGCGAATTGAAGGTGAACGGATATCAAGAGAGCAGTCCAGAGGAACCAAGATGGGTTCTGAAGCAAGGCCCCATATTGGGGGTAATGATTTGCAATCATAAGTGCAAAACAGTGCAAGCCCTTCCCATGCAGAGCCTTGCGCCTGATGCTGAGCACGATGATGGAACCTTAGATCTTTTAATTGTACGTCCTGTGGGGCGCTTTCAGCTTCTTCGCCTGATTTGGTTAATACAATTTGGTCGTCATCTAGAACTGCCTTTTGTGGAGTATACCAAGGTAACTTTCGTATCCTTCCATTTATTGTATTCATGCTCTTGATTCCACTTGTAATAAGTGTTGTACTAACATGGTGTACTGTTATACTTGCGAAGTCTGATATAAGACGGGTTCTGCTTGTTTTAGGTCCGTCAAGTAGTATTGAAAACTGGGAACAATAGCCATCAAGGATGCGGGATTGATGGTGAGTTGTTGATGCTTAATGGACCAATTTCAACTTCTATACTTCCGAACAAATGCAAACTTATTGGTCAACCAAGGCCATCCACTCCTCTATCAGATGCTAAAGAGATATGATTACTGTTAGCGGCCCGTTCAGGTTTGTTTCTGCATTACTATCCATGAAAATGAGATTTCTTATTGACATTGTCCATTAGGTCTTTGGTTCCTAATAATGGCAAGAGCTTTTCAGGGCAGCATGCAGGATTCTATAGGGCTACTTGACAAGCCCTTTCGCTGTCTATGGTGGTAAATAGCTCAGCTGTCCATCATTATAAAAGCTCCAATGCTCTTGTAATGGGAAATCGGTACGAAATTTCCAAGGCCAAAAGGTTGACAGGCATTTTGATAACCATATGTAAAAAGTGCACAGGGATTGTATAATTCTTTTTCTATTCATATATCCTATGTGAACATTAGTTATGCTTGTAGCATATGTTACTCTAAGGGAAGTCCCCCCAAAACAAAAATTTGGAGCTTGCTGTGAATATATCATCCCATAATTTGCTGTAAATTTTAAACGGTGGGATCCATATAAATTAAGGATTTTATAGTGGAGATATTATTCCCACTTGTCACTCTAGGACAACATTTATAATTTCTAAAGCAAATCACAAGTACATGTTTGTTGGAAAACTTGAGAAGAGGTTGCAGCAGGACAACCTTTGAATTTTAGATTTTAGTGACCAATTGTTCTCCTTTCTATTGTCAAGTTATAGTATTGATAGAAAGAAGTTATTATACTCCTTTTTTTCCTCAGAAACACTTGTACTTTGGCTGGGAATCTGAAGTTACATTTTGCACTATGCTTTCCATATATGGTATTGCTTGTGGCTTTACAACGTTCCAGCATATAGCATTTGATATACGATACAATTATTTTTTGCTTATTCTTCATTGATTTTATACATACGAGAGTTTAATTTCTAACTCAATGTTAGGACTTAAAAGTTACAATTGGCTGATGTCATTTCTCTTGGTATCATTAAAAAGGAGTAACTATCATGTTCATATGTTCATGATACTATTCTTTTCTATACATTAAGAAGAGGCGACCATGCTCATTGCGGCATGGCAATACTACAAAACAAGATACTAAAGCATCCAAGGGTTGCTCGAGATACGGAGTCATAAATAGGGCAAATAAAATAGAGGCAGACAGAACAACGGGATTCGACAGAGAAGGACGGCAAGAGAAGGACAGAGGAGTTGCAATTGAAAACAAAGGCGTTTAGAGATACAGCTATGAGCTGTGGTGTGAAATCCGGAGGCCTTCAACTCTATTTGAAGAGTGAGCAGAAGGAGAGCGTAAGAAGAAGGAGAGCGTAAGAAGAACTGGCATGTACAGATCGAAGAAGATTGAAGAGTGGGCAGAAGGAGGGCGCAGAAGAATCAGCCTATACAGATCGGCTGTTCAGAGGTCGTGGGCTTGCAACTCGAACATAACAGAGGCTAACTGGAGATACTGGCAGTTCGAAAATAGCAGCTCACAGAGAGGGTTCAAGATTTTTTTTTTGGCTCCATCCGTTGAATCGGTTTTTTTAAGGGTTTATTCCTCCATTTATTGCCATCTTAAAAGACTCAGCATCTTAGTATGTTGAGTCAATTAATGGCATAAATGCTACATGAAATTTTGAGTCAGTTTAAAAGGCAAGTTACATCAGGTAGTTTCAATTTAGAGCTATCAACAAAAAAAAAAGTGTTTTTTACAAATATAAAATGAGCTTTTCAATTGTTAAAGCTAGTTCCTGAATATGGTCGGAGCTTAGACTGGATTTCTGACGATCAGTGGCTTTTTGCTTCCAGTGATTTGAAATTTCACGATCTAAGTGGTTTTGCTCGCGACCTTTTGATCATTTGAAAGTGTTTTAAGGCATGCTTGTATCAGAATCGAATTGAATTGAATTGAGTTTTATCGTCATGGAGACCAATCAGCCTATGGGACCTAATAAAAGAGCGCAGCAGACGTATTACTGCATGTGTTAAAAATCTCCGACCCGAAGGGTTTTCGAGGGAAAAATCATGGCAACAATAAAAAAAAACTGCTGACAAGTTGTACAAATATACATGATGAAATAGATTTATACACACATTAACTTGTTGTCCGGGGGGCATATCTGAACCTTCATATCCATAACCTCTTGGAGGTATGATCCTAGTGACCGTACTGAAGTTGTATTTAGTACCATGTGTAGCGGCTGGTCAAGCCTGACCAACAGAGCAAAACGTGTTCAGATTGATTATACGCCGGGCATCATTGATAGAGTGTGTCCTGGCTTGGCTTCCCAATCCATCTGCATGTCTCAATTCGGAGATGGTGGGCCTTTGCGCAAATGGAGGCGATGAGCCTGCGTTTTTTCATGGGCAGCTAGGCGCGCAGGTAATGTTGTGGGCCTCGCTCCAACGTGGGATTTATGTGATACTAGTAATGTGCAGTTTTGACCTGCTCCAGGGCCGTGGGATCCCAAAGCTTGCCGAGGAAACAAGTGTCAAGGTAAAAAACTACCTCTATTTCCACCTATATGCACCTGTGCTCTTGCACATTCCATCTGGCTAACCAATGAGCTCTCTTGTCCTTCCAACAGACCTTGAGGCGATGCGCCCCATTGCCACGATGTAAACCAGGTTTGGGAGACGAGCATTATCTATACTGACCATCTTCTGGAAATAAATGATGTGTCGAACTAGGGATGCTCTCTGGAAGTCATGTTGTACATGGGAAATACTAAAAAATGTAGATATGCCCAAAATTAAAAGCTATGCTTAGATATTTAGATAGTCCAGTTTGCTTCATGTTTATATAATGTAAAACTATCTCAAAATAAAGATCTTTTTGAGTTTTTCCAGTATAATGGTATTTTTTCTATACGAGATAAGGATGCATACCAAAAAAAAAAAACCGTGCTCCAATCCAAAGTCTAGAAAGGAAGATATAGCCAGTCAAACATTACGGGGTCAAAACTGCTTTCTGCCTTTTGTGGACTAATAATGGTTCCCAGGAGGCTATTCCAATTAAAGTTCTACAACTTTTGCATGGAAATAATCTTTTAATTCAAATTTGGTATATAAGTAGTTAATTAAGTGCGTTATACATAAAAAATATTTGTTGGCCTGTAATTTGAAGTTTCAACTTTGACTTATAGTCGCAATTTTAAGTGATTTTTTAATGATGTCTATCTTGTTACATATGAAAGAAATTTATTAAAACTAGTAATGGATGCTCGGCGTTGGCGGGCCTTATGTTGCAGTTGTACATAGAAAGAATAAGAGAGAAACATGGGAAGTTGCAGGATCGCGATCTATATTTTTTGAAAATTAGTACTTGATGATGATGGACTCCCAGATATATTAGTTTGATCCCTATACCTTTAAGAAGACATATCGTGTTTTTTTCTTCCTGAGATTTTGATCTATGAGTTTTGTGCATGCTTTATAAATAAAAAAGATGGTATTCTATACAATCTAGCCCTTTCATGTATTACTTAATTGTTGTGAAGGACGATTTAGATTTGTTGAATGAAATGCTTCTATAATTATTGGATTTGTGCAAGTCTTCACTTTTGTGCCGGAATTGGTACTTTTGAGAATTATATGCATGTTTTTTAAGAGCTTCATAACATGCAAAAATAGTTAATTTTTTGTGCTTTGATGGCATGTTACCAACTTACAAAAAGCCATATCATTGTTGTGCTTAAACTCAAGATTGATTATAGCTTTTGGATGTGAATTGCTGCCTTAATATAATGATAAGAATAGCTATTTGAATCAGGATACATTATCATTTTAGAATTTCAAAAAATTCATCTCTATGAACAAAAGCGGAGCAAGAGCTCCCCAGATTGCAGAAATGCGAAATAGGTTTCAAGAGATTTTCGATGAACGGGAATAGCAGACAATGCCAAATCCATGAATGGATCTCCTTGTACAAAGAAGCTTTTATAGACTAATCTAGAGGCTCTCAACAATGAGTATCTGTCTAAGAAGAGCTTCATATCAACAAATCAGCTACACTTAAAGCACTGCAGATACATGTGTATCTTACTTATTTGTCAGCTGTAGCAAATTGTATTTGATTGCTTCATTCTAGTTGACAATCCATGCCTCTTGTTCTTGTGCATAAAAGGTTTTAGATATCTAGAATGTAAATCACGAATGTAGTAGCATTTCTGAAGATTTGACATGTGTCCGTTCACCTTACACAAATTATCTTTCTATAACATCACATAGGTTTATTAGATCTTGGTTCAACTTACAACAATCTATCTTCCTATAATCACATAGGTTTATTATGTGTTGATTCCGGTTATAAGAATCACATGCTTTATATTACTGTATATGCTTCTAGTTTTTTTATAAAGCATAAAATTTGGGCTTTTTTGTAAAGCGGCACTACTGCCTAGCGCCCCCTTGTCCTCTATTATTTGCTCTCTGATCCAGTTCGGCCATAGTCGCCAGGAGAGCTGCCGCCATACTCTGATCCATTCGGCCATAGCTGGATACGTCGCCAGGAGAGCTGCCGCCATAGCTGAATACTCTTCTTGTCGCCATAGCTGGATGAACCATAGTTGAATACTCTTGTTGTCGCCATATCTGGATGGGAGGGTTAAGGCTCAGATTCTTACAATGTTGGATTTCTCTTCTTTGAAGTTGCAAATGTAAATGGCCATCACAGATTCAAGCTATAAGTCCGGCGTGGAATGAAGAGGGGGGTCGAAAAGCCTTTGTCGGAATGGGTTCCAGGTCTGTAGCTTTCACTTTCTTATTTCTAGGTTATTCTCTTTCTTGCTGCTGCCATAGCACTGATTATTCTCGTTGGCACAGAGCTTTATCTTCCAGAAACTCGTCAAGTGATTTGATTATTCATACTGCGCTGTGTTTGAGTAGCCCGTAGCATATCTGGCACGAATCTCTTCTTTCCTCCATTGCAAATCTTCAGCTTCACGGCTCTACTGGTCGTGCGCTGCTTCAGCTGGCGAAGCTGCCTCAAAAATTCCTCGGCGAAAAAATCCCGGCCTGAATTCCCTATTACATAGTGCTATGCAATCAAGAAATACAGTTCCATTTTATCATGTGTTGTATCTTCATTGTTAGTTTATTATGTGCTAATTCCTCTTAAAAATTAAGTTCCATTTTTTTTTATTGTGTTGCCTCATTGTTAGTTTATTATATGTTGGTTCCACTTATATCTTCCTATAATAATCATGTAGGGCTATGTAATGAGAAAATATTTTGTTAGTTTAAATTATCTTTCTTATGCCATATACATCAAATATAGTTTATATTAAATAAGGTTCTATCATCTTTGGCATCCAATGCAATACATTAAATAAGATTCTATCATCTTTGGCATCCAATGCAATTCCGGAGATCAACCTTAACTATTCCATACAGGTTTGAAATATCAATTAAATATGGAATCCAGATTTATTTGCAGTAAACTAAGAAACAATTTATTAATTGTAGAAGGGATATGCATTGTGGAAGGGATATGACATCTTTGCATATAAATGACACAGAGTGACATATCAACAAGAATAGTTTGAAAAGCAGTCTGCTTTAGAATATTTACTATACATAGTGAAATTGTATTAGCCAAGGTACATGTGATGCACATTAATAAACATGTTATCAAGTTGGCTATACAAAACCTGCATAGACAAAGTTATCAATAGGATAATAAAACCTCTTTTGGGTCTGAAAACTCTATGGCAAGATCACCAAGTTTATATGTTTCCTTACCCCCTTTCATAGCAACCTTTGTTATCAAGACCTATTGCATGACACTCAACAGGAATATTCATACCTGTAAATTGCACAGATAATCATATGGCTAATTTAGAAGATAGTTGATTAAACCCTTTAGATCTATGTGCATGTGTTTACACGAACTTCAAAAGTCAAAAACAAATCTAGAATGTCAACACCTGTATGTAAATTATGCAGATAATCATATGGCTAATTTAGAAGAAAGTTGATTGAAGCCTTTAGAGCTACTTGCTGTGTATTAAGAAATCTAAAATGTTGACACCAATCAACCAGTTTTGGCATACAGTTGAAACCCATCCATAAACAACAGAACATGTTAATCTTGGAGCCTTCAGTTTGTGTATTCTATCCATACAACACCAAGAGCATTTATTTGCAAATGTGGTAACATCTTCTCGACAACGGAGCTCAACTTTAGGTATGTTGTACTTACTATTGTCTACACCAGTAGTGGCATGCATTATCTTGTCACGGTAACAACAACTGCTATAAAGAAATTATTTTAGATTCGCCTTAATAACATAGGCAAATAATGGCCTTACTAAACAGAGTTTCTTTAATCCTCTGGGAAGCACAAACTGGTTAAATTCATATACGAAAACTGCATATGGTTGCTATCCCTTGCTTCCAGATATGAATGACAAAGCTAGACATACATGCATCCATCATTCTGGTCGATGTGCATGCAGCCTCAGCAAGGACATTATCCAACAATAGTAGTTAGTAGCTTAAATGGGTCTAGATTGTAAATTTGCCAATTGAGTTAGCAATAAGAACATTAATCTTATGCATCACATGTGTAGAATTGGCCATAGTATGGCAAACAATCTTTACATCAGAACATTAGACAGAACATAAGATGGACTACTACATGCCTCTGAGAGCAAAAACAGAGCTAAAAAAACCTTCATACCTAGTAGAAGGGAATTGTCCACACTGAATCAAATGATATGATCCTGCGAGACAAAGACAAAAGACCATTTAATATATTATACGCATTCCATTGGACACATCCTATAGATGGAATTCATTTAGGGTGCATGCTCTCGTCGTCCATTGATGCACAAATTTCTAAGTCACAACTCTAGCATTTCAATCAGCTATATGTAAACTGCGAATTTGAGAGATCTAAGAGCCCAAAAGGCAAAATCACTTCTCAATTTTAAAATAAAAAGACAAAACTTGATGCTTCATTTTGGGTGGTGTCCATGAAAATGATGCAAAACTTGTTGCTTCATTGTGGGTGGAGTCCATGGAAATGATGCATCTAACATACTTTATAGAGGTACGACACACTTGCAATCCCTTTACCAACTCAAGCATTCATGAGACAAACCTATTGTACATATCCGCTCACCTTAATCATGTGTTGGACCCCTACGACAAACAATGTATAGCTTAGGAGGAATCTTTGATGTTTCAATGTCCTTTGCAATAAAACCAAAGCCGTAGCTTCATCATAACATATGAAATGAAATTAATGAATAATGATTGGTTCAAATTGCTTCCAGGATAAAACTACAGCTGCACACAAATACAAAATGCTCTTGCTTCCTAATGGTTGTTACATTTTAAAAATGTAACAACCATTTAGTCATGAGCACCTGGAATAGATGAAAAGCTGGGCATCTTTAGAAGCCTTCCTCACATCTTCCTGATATTCTCATAATAAGATTTTCCCCAACACGCACAAATTTTGACAAATATCATAAGAAAACATTAACAAACCTCAGCTTCATCAAGCTTACCAGCCTCACCTGATTTTCTTTTAAGCAACTCGATATTGGTATGCTTTCTATTAGAGGGTACGCATTAGTCAAAGGAACAAAACATGCCTCAATCCTCGTCTATAAAATCGAGTGGTAATTCAATCCCTCCAGATAACGACAGCTAATCAGCAACTGCAGTATTGGAAGCAGCTTCTAATATAGAATAAAACTCAAAGAGATTACATGAACTCGACGAATGATGCGGACATAATTCGAAACCCTAATAATGCCTGGAATGATTTATCTGCTGCATTTACCCTTCATTTCCTATCTTAAACTCTGCTTTTTGCTACTGGTGGACAGATAAACTTATATCTATATCATATGCAAGTACAGATCACATACTGCATGAATCGTCAAGGGCAAGAAACTTACTTCCGGTGTGTGCTTAGTAAACCTTGTGCATGAAGATGTATCTGGCAGATCAATCAATATATACATGGCTCGGACAATCATACTCCAGAAAAAAATTAGATGTTGGATGTTCATCAAAGCCTGCAGATTCTCCTGACGAATAGCCGTTGGTAACAACCCTGGAATCCACTCCTTTATGCTATTTATAGCTTCTGACCTATGTACTTCAATGAGATTCCCTCCTAAGACTATATAACAGGAGGGCTCATTCATGATCAATCACTCAAGCAATTTCGTTCTTGCATCTTGTGCTCTTCTGTGCTCTTGTGAAACATGTCTTCCATTTCTTCCTGTTCTTCAACAGGTTATGGGCCCACGCCGTTTCAGCCACGCATAAGCCGCCTTTGCCCTTTTTTTGCTTTTTCTTTTCGTGCCTCTTTTGTTGGTGCTATCAAAAGGCCCCTGTTTTCAAGTTTTCTGACCAACGTCATGGACTCTGTTAACGCCACTCTCAGCAATGCGGATTGGCGCCTGCTCCCTAGGTTCACTGGAAAGAACTTTCAAATGTGGAAGTGGCGGATCCAGATGATCCTTGAGGATAAGCAACTTTGGGAAGTTGTTAATCCACTTGAGACTCCGCCCCTGAGCTCTGAATCAACTGAGACTGATCAAGATGGGTCATCTCTTGTTGATTTTACTGAAAAGGATCGTAAGGCTCGCTTGATTATCTCCTCCAGCCTTGACGATACCCCTGCAAGGATGATTAAGGCTGCTACTTCTGCTCATGAGATGTGGCAACTGCTGCTTCATCTTTATGAATCTACTACTGCTAGCAATCGCCTTGTTCTTCACAAGAAACTGTATGAATTGCAATTGCATGAAGGAGGAGATCTCATGAATCATGTCTGCAAAATGAAAGATTTGCTTGATGATTTATGTGCCACCGGTGTGTCAATTACAGAGGATGAAAAAGTTTGCATGCTGCTCAACAGCTTGCCAAAATCCTTTGAAGGCCTCATCATTAATTTGGAAGGTCGTCTCTCTGAATATTCCTTTGATACTGCCCTTGATCGAGTAAAAAAATGAAGCCCTTCATCAGCAACAACAGAATAAGTATATATCTGATTCTGACACTCTCATGTTTGCAAATTTGAAGGTTGCAGCTCCAAAAGATGCCCAAGATTCTGTCAAAAAGCCTTCTCAAGATTCTGCCAAAAAGCCAAGAGCTGACCGCAACAGATTCACCTGCTATCGTTGTCAAAAAGGAGGACATCTTGCACGTGATTGCCGGGCCCCTGCTCCTATTCCTGCACCCTCGTCATCTGCTCAAAGTGCCTCTATTCCAGTGGAACGGAACAATATGGTCCAGGATTTCTTATGTACTGCACTGACTGATTCTCATTTCAATACAGATCTTTCTTGGTATCTTGATTCCGGAGCAACTAGTCACATGACTCCTCATAAGGCCTCCTTTACTTATTATTCCCCATTCAAGATCCATAAATCTGTTCTCATGGGCGACAATCATCACCAGTCTGCTATAGCATCTGGTACTGTTGCAATCCCCCTTCAATCTGGCTCAGTCAAGATGGTTAAGGATGTTCTCCATGTCCCAGGTCTCACAAGAACTTGCTTTCTGTAAGCAAGATTGCGGATGCTGGTCTAAATGTTGCTTTCTCTGCCAATATATGTCGTATCACCAATTCTGAAAATCAGATTCTTCTCATTGGTGTCCGATCTGGTAACCTCTATCAGATTGAGGATGGAACTTCAATGGTGGAGCAAGTCAATTTCACTTCCACTCTTCCCAACAGAAATTTCTTGTGGCATTTTCGCCTTGGCCATTTGGCACCCACTAGACTGCACACTCTTGTTTCCCAGCAGAAATTGCCAGCCATATCTCCCAATCATCTGCCATGCAATGCTTGCCTTCAAGGGAAAGCCACTCGAGCATCTTTTCCATTATCTGATTCACAGGCCAGCAGACCTCTTGAATTACTTCATACAGATATAATTGGGCCTATCAAACCTCCTACTTTAAATGGGGCTCAGTATGTTCTTGTCCTTTTAGATGATTTCTCTCGGAAAATTTTTGTGCATCTCTTGCATTACAAGCATGAAGTCTATAACATCTTCTTGAGTTTTCAGCCAGAAATATACTCTAAATGGGGCTCAGTATGTTCTTGTCCTTTTAGATGATTTATCTCGGAAAATTTTTGTGCATCTCTTGCATTACAAGCATGAAGTCTATAACATCTTCTTGAGTTTTCAGCCAGAAATAGAGCGCGCCACAGGTCAGCAGATTATCACTATCAGAAGTGATGGAGGAGGGGAGTTCTGCTCCAACAAGTTTGACCGGTTTTGTAATGCCAGAGGCATTCATCATCAAATCACTGCTCCTTACACTCCAGAACAGAATGGCAGAGCCGAGAGAGCAAATCGAACTCTTGTTGAAATGGCCCGAACACTTATGATTGCAATGGATGTTCCAGCTGAATTTTGGGGGGAGGCAGTTCTCACAGCTGCATATACTATGAATCGTACACCTCATAGGAGCATTCAAAATTGTCTCCCAGAAGAGGTTTGGCGAGGTCACAACATCTCCCTTAAACACATGCGTGTTTTTGGCTGCAAGGCCTTTGTCTATGTCCAGGCAGCTCGCAGGACCAAATTGGCTCCCAAGACCATCCCTTGCATGTTCATAGGGTACTGCTCCAATCGGAAGGCTTACAGACTATTCAATTTGCAAACTCGCTCACTTGTCATCAGCTGCCATGTCTCCTTCAATGAATTTGAGTCTTGTTCCTTGTCACCTCCCGCATCCCAACTACCCATCTTTGTGATCCTTGATGATCTTGATATCCCTGCTCATCTACCCTCTAACTCCTCCAGTATACCTGATATGCCCTCAAATTCCTTCAATGATTCTTCCCCTGACGAAACTGATCCTACTGCTCCTACTGGTTCTGACTCTCCATCTCTGTCTGTCTCTGTTCCAGCAGCCTCTGTTTCTGTTCCAATAGCCCCTGCTTCTGCTCCAGCAATTCCTACTGCCACACGACCCACAAGAATCAGATGTCCACCAGTCTGGAGTCATGATTACGCCTTTTCCATCACTAGCTCTATCACAGAACCCAACTGCTATCAACAAGCTATGTCATCTCCTGAAAAACCCCATTGGCTTGCTGCCATGCAACAAGAGTATGATTCCATTCTTCAAGCTGAGACATGGACTCTTGTTCCCCGACCTTCAAATCACTATGTTGTTGGTTCCAGATGGGTTTTCAAGCTCAAGTACAACAGTAAGGGAGAAATTGACAGGTACAAGGCTCAATTTGTTGCCAGGGAATTCACACAAGTTCCAGGAGTTGATTTCGATGAAACCTTTGCCCCGGTAGCAAAGATGGTCTCTATTCGCACGGTGCTTGCTTATGCCACACTAAATCATTGTTTTGTGCATCAGATGGATGTTACGAATGCTTTTCTACATGGGAATCTTCAAGAAGAAGTTTATCTGGAGCAACCTGAAGGTTTCAGCCATGGCTCTGCCCAAGATACAGTCTGCCGTCTTCATAAAGCTCTGTATGGTCTACGCCAAGCTCCCCGTGCATGGTATGAAAGGCTTCATCAAACCTTGATTCAGTTAAAATTCCAGCCTAGCACTACAGACCCAAGTGTATATTTTCGCCACCAGCCCTCTCCTCTCATCCTACTTTGCTATGTTGATGATATTCTCCTTGTTGCTGTGATGATCATACGCAGTATACAAGTATTATACTGGTATGTACAAAGGATGATCATCACACTGATACAAAAAAGCACATAGATACAAAAGTAGTTGCACAAGGCAAGACTCGAACCCATGACCTAGTAGTTGCAAGCAACACGTCTTAGCCAAGTGGACTGATTCTTTCATGTGATATTATCTGTGGACATCTGCTACATATGTGTGGTAGCATTCTGGAATCTTTTGCCCGTTTTGGATGTTGTCCATTTTGGATGGTCC
>JAANSK020259374.1:0-12517 GCA_011763485.2 Isoetes engelmannii | reverse complement strand
TATTGCCAATGCAGATTTTGCTAAGGAGGTAAAGAAGTTTCAGATAGGTGATTTACGGACTGAATCAGATCATGTACATAGCGCAAGCTGTTATCACTCTTAGCCAGTTTCTTGAGAAACCTGAACCTAAGCATTGGCACAGTCTTAAAATACTGCTCAGGTATATGCAAGGGACTGCACAACTAGGTCGTATCACCTTTCATCATGACGCTTCTCTCGATCTTGCTGGCTATGCAGATGCAGACTATGCAGGTGATGCTATGGATCGAAAATCATGCAGGGGCTTTTGTTTCATACTGCAAGAGGGAGTAGTCAGTTGGTCCTGTAGAAAACAAAAGGCAACTGCTGCATCTAGTTGTGAAGCAGAATACATGGCACTTGCAGCAGTCACCAAAGAGGCAATATGGCTCAGACGGATCTTGAAGGAATTACATGCAGCACAAACCCAAGCAATTGTCATATTCAATGACAATAAGACAGCCTTGAGTCTGGCCAAGAATCCTACCAATTTCTCCAAAGCAAAACATATGCAGGTACAATATCACTTTACAGGGGAGAAGATTGCAGAAAACAGAATTGATGTAAGGCATTTGAGGACAGACAAGATGCCCGCTGACATTTTTACAAACGTGGGAAGGAAATCTTTCTGCAGGTGCGTTGACGAGATGGGCATGACCTCCACTTGAAGTTACGGACAAGGAACACCTATTCTTCAAGGGGGAGCATCAAAAGGTTTCCTTCAGTTCGTCAGTTTGTTTTCCTAGTTAAAACTCTATTTTGAGTTGTTCAGTTTATATTTCATTAGTTCAGTTTGAGGGGGAGTGTTAGAACACGTTGTAAAAGCACGTGGCAAACAGAACTATTAAAGCAAGCGCTCTATTCACATCATGTGCTTGATTAGTGTCTAACAGCACCTTAATTCTAGTCGAAATGTGTGGAGGTTGTTTAGGCTTCTATTATGGGAGCTCGGCCACCGTTTGCAATCTTCCTGTTGTTTAGGATGGCAAGTATATATCTGCCATCGTGTTGTTTCATCTTGATCTTTTCAATGAAAATCATTTGTTTTCAGTCATCTCCAATGTACAGAAAAAATTTCAATACCTTAAGGAGGTTAGGCCCTTAAAATACGACAATTCTTAATAATTTCCTATAACAAAGAAAAATTCTAAGCATTTTTTTAGGCTATTTTCATAAGATTTTCTAAGGATTTTTGGGGAACTATAGTGCAAATTCGTGTATTTCAAGTAGTCTTAAATACAAGCAGGCGCTTTCACTAGTTAAGGAAGAAAATAATTTCGACCCATGGTAACAATCTGTCAAGCTATTTTTTGCCCTCGATACTTGCCAAACGAGCGCTCCTGATAATCTCTTTGCAAAATTGAGATCGCTGTAGAACAAAACCTGGAATGTAGACCAACGAAACCGGAATTGCAGACCAACAATCGCAACAACAACTGCAGCGATAGATTTGCAAAAAGAAAGAGTTATCACGTGTCAAAAAGTTATTGGCTTAGAGGGCTGAAAATAGCCACTCGGGTTTTCACGTTCTTCATACTTATATATGCAACTCCTTTTGTCACAATATCTCTTACTAGAAAAATTGCCCAACATCAACTCCTTACAGACTTGCCCCGCTTATGAGCAAATTCGGGAACGGTACCCGCAGTTGGACATACGAAGCCAGGCACTCTATCTCCTGCTCAACACCAACGCCGTGGGAATGGTCTTATATAGAGGAGGTGATGGACGAGCGACAACGACTTTGTTCGGGGCACTCGTAATGCTGTGGTTCTGCATACCAGCATGACCATTACGGCCACGGTTTTTCCCTTGTGGTTTTTTTCATCTGGGCCGTAATGGGCATGCTGCTCCTCTTGTATAGGTCCCATATGCCAATTGGCCTCCGTGGACGATAAAATTGTTATCTTATCTTATCCTTTATCACCATAAAAAAATTGCCCAGCGATGTTGAGCTATAAAAATTGGGCTAGGCATTGTGGTAGTATAAAAACGTGCAACTTTTAGATATATGGAGAAGCATACAATCAAGCCCGAGATTGCGAAGCTAACATCTCATTGGTGCTAAAAGTGGAAGAGTGAACTGGGAGCACATTTAGCTTTTGAAAATTGCATTCCATGTTTATCTTATGGTCATCACTATGGAAATAAAAGCTCTAATGGGCCTCTACATGAATATTTAAATGAGCTTCTAAGAAACTTAGATTGTGTCCAATATGTATTAGAATGTCAGTCCGAGGTAGCTCGTCCCAACACATCAATTATAATGCTGACTGTATATACCAATGAAACAATTCCAAGTATAAGATCTCTCTCTTGCATTCTCTCAAATATGCAAGATGCATCCATAACTCATGCACATCTACCATACATGTTAAGGACAGAATTATCTATCACAAGGTCATATTGAGTTCCTTCAAAATTGACACATTGACACATTATGTTTTCCTCTGATAAAAGTTACTGTATTTGGAAATAGCTGAAGAGCATACCCATTCTTTTAATGTTCGGCGTGCTGAGATTGCAATAATAATCCATAATATAATAACTCTTGTGGTATTTCAGTGAATACCTTAAAGTGCAGAGGTCATTCCGACCTCCCACAAAAATGCCCCTATTTCAATCCATGTTGCAATCTCAGCACCCTAAGTGTAATGGATGCTAAATCTCAAGCAGGACACTACCCTCGAGAATATAATCATCATGCTATTTAGATCTTGAAGGTTGCTTTGTCACTTCAACACATTTTCCATTTGGGCAAATATATATGCTGCCACATTTGACAGACATGTCAATGGAAACAGCTGGAGCTATCATATTCGATAGATTCCACTTTTTCTGAACAGTTGGGTAGCTTGCATATGCAAGGCATTCCAAATAGCGTCCTTCATCAAATAATATGCATAGGGTCCATCATCAAAACCGTCTCTAACTTGGTTTAGAAGACTGGAGGATGCTAAAAACCATGTGTGCTATTGTCTGTGGAGAATAACCTCCAACCACTGCAGTTGACGGATGGAAGGTAGTCACTTCTCCACCATAGTGCAAACAAAAACAATCAGACACAACCAACCTTCAATACATTGGCATAGGCAATACCTAGCTTGCAACCATATTTAACAAAGACATACCTCTCAGATGCAAACATGAAGTCACTTCTCCTCTATTCAAAATGCGTACCTAGAGTTCAGAATGCAAACATGAACTTAACTTCTCCTTTATCCCAACATATGCATTCAGGGTCTTGATAGATGTGAAACCATAATGCTTCCTTCCGGTGTTCTTTTAACAATTGTGTAATTTAAGAGCCGAAATCAGAGCCCCTTCTTGTTTATCACCCTTCTAGCTAAAATTCTAAACCCTAACCTGAACCCTGGTTACCGGATTTGGTGCAGGGACCCTCTTCTTGCCTTCATGCTTGCTTATCAAAGTCTCAAAACGTGCTCCTGGGCAGAAGAAGCTTACCTAATCTGTTGCTTCGAAGGCCGCCTTGGCGACATCGGCTCGGTACAAGGCATCTGCCATGCCATCACCACCACACAGCCCCAGAAATTTGCACCCATCGAGCTGTAATTTCCTTTGAATTTGTATTTCGATGAGAAAATAGGAAGATCAATGGACAATATTAGTTTCGGCTAATGTGGCACAGCACGTGGACACCTTAGAATTGCAGGAATCAGGGCACATCGGGTTAGGCAAGCCTGCTAAACATAGATTTGATAGAAAAAATAATCACATTAGCGTGCTGGTTGTCTTGGTCAAAATATTCTTATTAGGACATTGAATGATTTTGGTAGAGGTCCATGTCCCCGTATTTCAGATTTCAAAACCTAAGCGAATATGTATTCCATATTTCAAAATTATAGGCACCACCAATCATAATTGACCATAATCGAAACGAGAGATGCTCAGAGGCTCCAACATACGATCTGGGCCGTAGGATCGACAGATCCGACAACCGAGGTAGCCCAAGATGCACCTCGTTTAGAATATGTCATTCGAAAGATGCCAAAAAGAAAAAAGAAAAAAAAAAGAAACATAAATAAAGCAACTTTAATGAGCTTTGTATGGCATTTGAACATGTAAATGGTATGTCTAGTATTCGATGAGCTTTGTATGGCATTTGAATATGTATATGGCATGTCCAGTATTCATCAGACTCAAAAAACTGTTATATCCACGGAACAAATTGGAATCTACCACATGCTTCAACATAGAAATATTGGATATTGCAACATTTTAGCTAGAATTTGGTGCCACAAACATTGCTTAGATATTTTAGCTCTCCTGCTTATATATAATTTATTTACACTCAATTTCTTGTAACACCGTTTTTTGAATAATAACTCACTTCACTAATGCATAATCATTAAAAGATACTCAAAAAATAGTACATAGCAAAGCACCTTGAGCAACTTCAACACTTTAGTTGAGTTTTGTGCTATTCTCTTTGTGCAACTAGTTATGTATGTCAAGGACGTGTTAGTTGTAGTGACATTAAAAACCATGATATGTCATTGGTGTGAACATCCAGTATTCGTCAGACTTCAAAAACTGTTTTTAGCGGAAAATAAAAAAAAAGGATTGAGAACCTGCATAATAGCATTTACTAAATTTTATTGTACCTTAAGTTGTAGCTCTAGAAATTTGACATACTTGATGGCTTCATCTAGCATGGATACAATATCCACCTATATAAATAATGGCACTTCATATAAGATAAACTTAAAAAGATGGATAACAAAAAGCAATTAGCTTCTATCTTGGATCTAAACCATACTATGGTGATTAAGCCTTTAAGAGAACATGGCCCATAAATAAAGATGTCGAGTAGATGCAATATATTATTAGGAACAGAATTAGAAGATCAGGGTTGATGTACAAATCATAAAATGGTCAATTAAAGACTATGAGTAAACTTGATAGTCCATTCTAGTTTACTTTACACTGACTTGCAGTTCCGTAAGTTCTTATTTTTTATTTTTAAATCAAATCAACTAGCCTACAAGATCCGTTTTAATATAAGAAGTAGAACATAATCACTCTTTGTTCGAGCATTATGCTGTAACATGTGTGCATGCAGTCATCTTTTAACTTATAAATCAAATAAGCTACGCAACCAGACATCAGTTAGTGAACTAGCTAAAATTAGCTCATAAAAGGGTTCATATTAAACTTGAAAAGATGGATAACAAAAAGCAATTAGTTTCTATCTTGGATCTAAACTATGCTTAGATGAATAAAGATGTCGAGTAGATGCAATATATTATTAGAAACAAAATTAGAAGATCAGGGTTGATGTACCAATCATAACATGGTCAACTAAAGACTATGAATAAACTTGATAGTCCATTCTAGTTTCCTTTACATTGACTTGCAGTTCTATACGTTTTTTCTTTTCTTTTCTTTTCTTTTCTTTTCTTTTTTTTTTTAATTTTTAAATCAAATGAACTAGCCTACAAGATCCGTTTTAATATAAGAAGTAGACCATAATCACTCTTTGTTCGAGCATTATACTGGAACATGTGTGCATGCAACCATCTTTTAACCTTATAAATTAAATAAGCTACGCAACTAGATATCATTTAGTAAACTAGATAAGATTAGCTCATAAAAGGGTTCATATCATGCTGTGGTATAGTTATATCTAATAAGACATACTTTCCTCACCCTCAACTTGTGTTCAAATCTCTCTTCGGACATTTAAGGGACTGTCCTTATGGGATGCTGTCATGTGGCAGGACTTAAAAAGTTATTTCTATCTATATATATTGAAGTTTTTTATAGGAATTGGTGTTCGTATAGTAGATTCTTTATCTGATAATAAAAGAATAGCACGCATGCACGCACACACACACACACACACATAAGGCTGTTGAGCAACTGATTCAAACTAGAAGAGCTAGTCTTGTATACGATTTAACTACTGCTGAATCTGGCTGAAATACAAGAGCTAGATACAGTTTGTGTGGAGTTCAAGTTGATTCTTGAAATCTAGAACTCCCACTGCACAAGCTCAAAATACTAGAGCTTTGCACTATCTGGAGGTCTTTGCATGGCTCCCAGAGTTCCCACTGAGCTCCACATAGCTCTTAGTGGTTACTGTTTGTGGTATGGTGACATGCCGTTGACATCTCTGAACTATGCATGCTCAAGCTAATTTGTGAAGTCTTGAACGCCTAATGCTCATGCTCAAAATTCTAGCATACAAATACTATAATGTATGTCTATTTGCCTTGGAGGATGATTACCAATGGCTGAATTTAGTGGTGCCACAAAAGTACATGCCACAAAAAATATTTGTTGGATCGTATTTGGTTGTTAGATGGCTCAAAATAACAAACGGCTCAAACTTGAGTGGCATCCCAGTTCACGCCTACAAGGGTTGTGTAACATTTAAAAATGCAACGTCTGGTCTAAACCATGTTAATTTTCTTATTAAGTTGGAAATCCCAGCATGCAAAGGGAGCATGTGGCCCAATGATAGATTTGGTGGCTTCGCTTATGAATGATGCACATATTGACAAGATGCACATTTATTCTGTATAAAATTACTCCCTATGTTTTGGGAATACTATTTGTTGGCAAAGGTGTCAACAAAAATACAAATTGTTGAACATAAGACCTTCAGAAAAGTTCTAAGGGCTCTAGCTTGAATGCTCAATTGGGATCAAGACATGAGAATACTTGCATAAGGGCATTATGCATATTTCAAAATCTTGGTTGTCTCATATTTGGTTACCAAATGGCTCAGTAACAAATCTGTGCCAAGATATTGGATGGTGCAGCATGGCTTTAACATGCTTATACGATGGCTACCATTTGGAAATATTAAATTTATCTAAAAACGTTTTGAAATATCTGGAGCTAAGATTCTAAATTTGCGGTATCTCTAAGCGAGGTCTCACATGTTGGCTTCAATGGCTCGACGACCGGCTTGCTGTTATGCCGCTGAGCTTGAAATTGCACGAGCAGTTCAAGGACGAACAGCTCGAGCATCAAACCGTCCGTCTAAAAATTGATACATGTGAATGTCAAAAGTGCTGCATGTGCAAGGCCTCTAAGCTTATGCTTGGTGGACATGCACACATGAACTTGACAATTATTTGATAGCACAAAAGTGAATAATCGTTTTGACCTTTATTTTCCATGGCCAGTCATGGATTTGAAATTAAATAAATTAATTAATTATGCTATACTAAGAAATACCTAGACGAATCTTAGGTCAAAACTGGAATGGCCGATGACCTACTTGTGTTGAGCGGCTACCTCTGATCCAGAGGTTTTGAAACATGTCGGGTCTACACAGGTTTGCCTATCTGATTCTGGAAATGTAGAAAAGCCTCCCGGATTTGCTTGCTTGTTGCATTCGAAAAACATGTTTGAGGCCGGATCTGTATGATAGTAGGCATCTAGAACAAGATCTAGCTCTGTGGATGATTTCGTGTGTGCTAGGCTTGCTAAATAGCTTAGCAGTGGATGTAAAAAGGTTTTTTGAGCCAAAATACGACTGGGCTGGGGCATTTGATATGCTGACAGTTCAAGAACTTGTATTTGCACAAAACGGCTGCACTAAAAGCCTGGCTGCCTACTGCATTTCGGATGCAGCTGCATATGATATGTGAGACCTGGCCCTTTGCTGAAAACAGGTCTTCTTGATAAACTTGGATTTCTGCTTTGGCTCTGCTCTGTAAGCATAGTCGACATGTATCTGGAGCCCAAATAGGCTGCTAGGGACTTCATAACTTGGAGTTTATGGCAAGGATCCTTTACTGCTAATCGGTTCTATAGATTGGATGCCTGTTTCCGAGAACACAGGTAGCTCTTCTATATGAGTTCCTTTCTCATGTTTTGTCTATTTATTATGGATGATTTCCCCTTTGTGGATGTTTCGAAAAACGATTTCTAGAATCTGCTGGTTGCTAGTAAACCAGAATTTTATAGCAGACCAGGAAAAACCAGATATATGTTAAATGATTCGGATATGCTGCACTTTCTAAGGTGTGATTAATAGTTAAAATTTTACATGGATATGAAAGGTCTTGCTAATAGTGGATGGTAATTGTGGATATGAAAGGTCTTGCTAGTAATGGATATTGAAGTTTTTGATAGGAATTGGTGTTCATATAGTAGATTTTTTATCTGGTAATAAAAGGATAATAAAAGGATAGACAGGTAATTCTGCTATGTGACTGCCATATTCACATAAGCTACGGCTTCTCGTGGATGTTAAAATTTCATCATCATCATCACATTCCAAAGCCTTGATTCTTTTAAGAGGCTCAACTCTCCAAACACATGAATAAGGACTTTGTAATAGTGGTATATTCATTGACAAAGAAAAAGAAACTTTCTTGGTTGCTTAAAGCAGGCAGCTCCTATGGAGATTGCTCGAGCTTCTTCGGGCATATTTGTAGTATTTGACATAACTATAACATCTGGTGCTCTTAAGCGTTATAATCATTGTTGGGGACCTAATTAAATCTGGTTATTCTTTAAGAATCTACACCAAGGAGTTAATCATGATGGAAATATGCTAGTTTTGAATGGTTATTTTCTAAGAATCTACACCCACAAGGTGTTAACCATGATGGAAATAGAATGGTCATTCTCTATAAGAATATACACCAAGGAGGAGTTAACTTTGATGGAAGTATAGTAGTTTGGCATGTGCATATATACATAGGATGATGTGGTTGTAGATAGATAAATCCATAAATCGATAGAACATCTTTCCTAGACATCACTAATAGAGGGCAGGCATGCATGGGAGATAGAAGATAAGATAAGATAAGATAAGATAGAAGGCATTACCTTTGATCCATTGGGCACCAAGTTTTGAAGGGTTTTGAGCCTTGAATTTATTCTCTCTCTTCGTTGCTGCAAGCAGTTAGAAATTTAGAACAATTTGGCGAAAGATGCAACTCAGCAACTCAAGATTAGTAGAGGAGTATAAGTAAAAGGAAGATGAACGCACCCTTGCATAAACGCTTTGAGGATCAGTGGCAGAGCCACGTTTGGCACGGGTTGTTCCATCCGTATTCAAAGCAGGAGTCTTACGTGCCCCATCTCTGCACGACTGCCGGACTTGGGCATGGCCTTGGGATCCTTCCTGCGTCAAAAGAACAAAACAACTCTATTTCTAAATCCTCTTATAAATTCCCTTTTGCTGTGTAATCTACGTACAAGGCAAGCTCGTTTGGAGAAGACCAGTTGTTCTGCCCAATCTGGCTGTCGTTTCTTAGCTGGGTCCTTTTGTTCCACATCTGAAGAAGAGCTGACACCTGAAGGCTGATGTGAAGAGGTTGAGAGGGCAGATTTAGGAAGTAGGCAAGGGGGTTTTGATTCAAATTCTTCGTCATAGTTCCCAAAACTGTATAAATTTGGTAGTGCAAAACTGTCGTCTTGCGGCCAACAATCCCAGATCGAGCAGGGGGGCGTCCTTGTTAACTTTAATTCGAGTTGTGCATCTTCCCATATTGACTCCATTCACATCTAAAAAATGCAGGCACGTATTTTTGGAATTTTCCCTTCCAACAAAACGACAACTAGATCAGTAAAAATGTTGCACTCGTGGCCGCCTTATTTTTCCTTGCACGTAGTGGAGTGGAGATGGCCTTTATTATATTATGACCTAATAATTGCTTCTTCTTCCTTCTTAATCGATATGAGATGGAGTCTAAGAAATTAGAAAAATAATATTATAGAATATACTGCTTACAAATCTTATTACGCAGCATGCGACATTCTTTTATACGTTGCGTATTATGACCATGTATATATATATATCAAGAATCTTTTTTTTTTTTTTTTTTTTTTTTCCCTTCGCGTGTGTGCCCACACATACTTGGACTTTTCACAAATGAAATTAGATTTGCTAGGTACATATTGCTAAAAATTAGACTAATTCAATACACACCAGAGAGCTAAGGCATAGTTCGAGGTAAGCTATCAACTGAATGATATGTTATATCTACTGAATTGTATCAGAGACAATAAATAAAAGCATGAATATATCTCTAGAAACAAATATGATTCTCTTGCTCCATGTACATAGTAACACCCATGTTCAAGCTGCTTTGTTAAGTTATAGAAAAGAATAGTTTTTTTTTTAACGTCAAAAAGATGAAAGTAGGAGAAACACTTCATTAAATCATAAACAAAACAATGAAGGCAGAAACACATAAATCGTGGAGGCATTATCACTAAGTTTGACTTTGACATCAACTATCTCATATGAGACGTGCATTACTCTATGTCGAGTGCTTGTATCGTCAATAAGTAATCTATATAAGCTTTTTCAGTTCTTCCTATATACTAGATTTGTTGCCAACACCAACTAGTTCTTTTTGACAAATACCTACAGGTTAAGGAAAGAACGAAAAAAACATACATTGTAGTATGTTTGTTATTTTATTTATTAGGAAAAAAGTTCATAGACCAAATCCCCCCGTCCTCCCCAAGTTAACACTAGAGTTGTTCCTAAGTGGACAAAAAATGATTCATTTTCATTGTCCACTTTAAAATCCATATAAAACCAACAACTCAATTTTCCACCAACCCTTTCTACATGTTAGTCTATGCCAATCATGTTGCACCAAAAAAAAAAAAAAAAAAAAAAATCTGAAAATCCATCAGCTCATGTACTTGAAAATTATGCTTAGGTGAATCGAAGGGGGTCTAGTCAAAACTATCTCATATTTACATAAGGTAAAACTGTACCGAGAATAATTTTATTATTTTTTAGACGAGATAGAGAGTAAAATTCAAAAATCCGCACCTTAATCTGAGGTCTAGGGAGGGAGATAGGACCATTTGAACATGGCAGGAAACTGTCTTCTGTCTTCTGTGAACCAATACTGCTTCCCAGAAGGGTGTTCTCAAATCAAATCAATAACTTTTAACCTAAAACTTGGAATGTAGGCAGTAGACAAGTCGTTTTTTTTTTTTTGGAAGGACAAAAGCGAAAAGTTTATTAACCAGCTATAAACATTACAGAATGTACATGTCTCATCTAACTGTATAAGAGCACGAAGAAGCCACATGAACAACAGCCTGAAGCACAACACTCACTCCAAAATATGAGACTAATGATAAGAACCAATTTAAAGGTACTGAATCCAGATACAATCCCTCACCTCTGGGTCGAGGGAGGAACGCTTATAAATCATCAGTATCTTTGCCTGGGCCACAACAATGATGCTGCGAGCAGGTGAGTAGGTGCCTTTAAAAATATGGTGTCTGCGACGCTTCCATATTGATCAGAGGAGCCAACCAGAGCCAAGATGGAATACCCTCTGTTGAACTGGGGGTCATGCAGTAGGGTAGGAGGCCTTGGCAATCCAATACGCTGTCGCGTGGCATTTGGGAAGCCTTCTGTTCATGTGGAGTTGCCATGGGCATTGCTGTATTGGCTTAAGCCTTTCCCGCATGCCTCCCCCTTTCTCACCAGGCTGTTGTGGGCTTGGGATCATGTGCGGGTGTTGTTCCAGCTAGATCATGCCTCAGTATATCATCACTCCTTGCCCTTCTTGTGGGTCCCTCTGCCTCCGACGCACTTGCCTCTGGCCATCACTGTGCACGCCCGGACGCAGGCCCATTAGAGGCGGGCTGGTGTGCACATCCTGGAAGACTGGTATTGGGATGGTCAGGTTGCATCATGGGAATTCTTCCGAGCCCAGTTTCGCCTAGGGGCCAGTGACTGGATAATTTGGGAGCAGGTGGCCCGTAGCATTCCGCTGCACACACCTGTACTACTTCAGGATGATGTGGTGGTGCAGGTTTGGAAGATCCATCATGACGTTGATGCTTCATGCTTTGTGCGGTCTTCCTACCGTGCGTTAGTGATTCATGACACTTTGCCTCCTTCTGGCAAGTGGTCTCTGTAGCTTCCGGGCTCCCGTTGGCGCTCCGTTTGGGTTTGGACGTGGAGTAAGGTCAGGGTGCTCCTGTGGCAGGTGGTGCACCGGTGTATCAGGGTGAATGCCCTGGTGAGCAGGTTTAGGCCAGGGGTGAGTCCTTTGTGCCCTTGTTGTGGTCTTCATCTTGAGACGGTGGAGCATTGTCTGGTCCTCTGCCCTCACTTGCAGGAGGTCTGGGACTGGGTTCGGGCTCGGTTCCAGGCTCGGCGACCAGTCAGCAGTTGCTGCTGCATTTGTATCCACGGGATTGGCCCTTTCTAAGGAAGCAAGCCTTGCACCTATGTGTGGCTTGGCTGGTCTGGCTGGTCTGGAAATGGCGGCGGCTGTGAATTTTTCAGGGGATCCAGCAGCCTTCGGCCTCCCTGATCCGCCGTCTTAGGTACAAATTGTTCCAGAGTTTTTTGGTGTTTTCGGGATTGGCGGAGCGAAAGTTCGTCATTTGGCGAGACTTCCTGGGGATTGTAGATGATGACGGCCACTTTGTTCAGTCGTAGTTGAGGAGATGATGGAGTGGTGGGGTATCGCTGTCTCTTCGGGGCAGTTCATTTTCCTCTTCACTCACCTTGTATCATTGCTAT
>JAANSK020259363.1:0-12518 GCA_011763485.2 Isoetes engelmannii | reverse complement strand
TGATTGGCATATTCACAGCATTATACCAAATAGCTCCACCTTACAGAGGGTATGCCCTTCGGGCAACCCAAAAAGGGACCAACAATGCCAACAACATATAACTTTCACACTCTAAATACCTCATGTGGACAGAGCGTGGAATGCCATGATTCTCCTACTAAATACCTCCCAAACTCCATCTAAACTGCAGAAAAAGAAACTCATCAACAATGTTTATGATCTAACAATGTATTTGTCATCTAACACTGTTTCTATTACATCTGCTGTGCTCAAGAATACCTTTTACATTGTTTGGATTGTCAAATCAACTTCTCCTTCCGTTTTCTACCACCTGTAGAATTTAAAGTACATTAAATGTGTCAGATTCATGATCTTTGCAACCAATGACAGCCTGCAAATGTTAGCCAGAAACCCCAACATAGTGATGCCAAGTAGTCATTTTCTGTTTTTTTATTTTTATTTTTTTAATGTTTTATGACATGAATGAAACAAACAAGAAGAAAAAAAAATCATACATCTTCCATGCAAAGATAAATGAAATACTAAAGAATTTGAAGAAGTAAGAAACTTAAAGCTGGCTACAATTAACTTACTTGAAGGACTCGCAATATTCTCGCCATCAAAACTGTTTGTAGGAGCTGGATGATACATCAAACATGACCATCATTAGTGCCAAACATTAAAGCTCGAAGCAGATTTATGTCTCTCAAAAAGTTAAGCAAAAAAACAATCAAACTGTGCGAATTGGAGGCATCCTAGATGATGTCACAGGGCAGAACCCAAGAATTGTCCAAGAAACAAATACCTTTGATGAAATAGGAAAGCATGCTCTTTTGACCAGCTCCATGAACTACCTTTACTGGCCTGCCAATCGTCTTTGGTTCATTGGACTTGTTCTCTTTCTTTTCTTTGGCAGCAACATGCCTATTGCTTTTAATATGCTCCTTTATGTTGTCAATTAGATCCCCTCTGTCTAGAAATAGAAGAAGAGCCCTGTTGCAAGTCATACAAGAAATGAAAATGTCTTCCCTCTTTGCATAGCCTCCTATGGTGTCCTCAAACAACTGAAACTTGACTTGATATTGCTCATTAAAAGGGCCAACCTTTGTTGACATGCAAAGCTCCACTGCTGCCCTATTTTCAGCCACAGATTCCTCCATGGTTTGTTTATTTGAGTCATTATCTAGAGAGATGCTGCTACCTTGCCTATGCTTAAGGAAGTTAGCTTTGTGCTCTTTGGTTTCCAAGTGTCGGACTGTAAAATTACACATCATGTCTTCTCCCCCTTTACCATATTTCAGTTCACATTCTACACACCATATGCTGAAAACTGCCACTCCATACACATCCATGGACATAAGCTCAAATCAGTCTACTTTACCTCGATTCTTCATTTTCATTTTGTACTTTCTATAGGCATGTTTCCACCTGTTAGTTTTAGCTGTAAAGGCTTTCTTAGAAAGCAACCTAGCAAACTCAGGGTCCTCACGAATGTAGTAGAAGCCTGACTAGAGCCTTAACTACCTTTGTCTACAAGATCAGCCCCTTCAGGCTCACTTGTGTAATCATCTACATTAATCTCTTCCTCAGCCTCCTCAATGAACAGTCTTCTTCTTTTCTTGGGATGATGCTCAAGTTCAGAATGCACCTGTGGATCTTCAAGACCTGTTATCCTTATGAGAACCTGGTCTGCTGCAAATTTGTGTCTACCTTCTTGCCTCTTGGAAAGTGGCAGCTTCTTTTCACCAAGAAAAGCAAAAGTCTTCCCTTCTAGCTCCTCCAGCCCGTCTAGCTCCAACTCACATCTCAAATAAGCAAAGGTTGTGTTGTTCTTCACTAAGACAAAACCAATCTGAGTAAACTCACTATTACCAGTATCAAGACAAACCACCACTTCTCTTTCCATTGAAATGGCAGATTCTAAGCACCTAAGAAGGTTAAGATTTTTGTTAAACAAACTTAAAATCTACAATCTGAATTGTACATGAGAAATGTTATAGCTAGGGTATCTTAAACGGCCAGGGTTGCCCTCTTGGTTCTCTGATCTGCTTTCTTAAAGAAGAAACTTGCTTCAACCTGCAAAATGAAAATCACACGAGAGTGAGAAGAAATCGAAAATGAATGCAAGAACAGATGCAAATCTGCATTCTAAGAAATGAAATGATGAATATTTTATGAGGGATGGATCTACAATGGTCTGTAAACCTTCAAAATAGGTAAAAACTCCAACGAAAAATTTCTGTCCGGGAGTTTTCTTTGTACACCAAACTGCAAAGAACCCTAAACCCGTCCAAGATTTTGCTTCGATCTTCAATAGACCCCTACAAGGATGCATACGAGTCGGCCATTTCCCGCTCCACCACCTCTACTGTACTCGGTCGAGAGTATGCTTCAAAATTCGTATGGCAACCAGGCCAGCTACGGACGCCGAATACAATAAAAAATACCCATATCAGTCACGATGTTGGGTTGTACGGGTTGTACATGGTGAAGTCCCCTTGATCTCGAACGAGTGCAGAAAGCTTTCCTGGCGCGTGCCCTCGGGGTAAAGCAGACGGTGCCATATCAGATTCCGCTCCAGGAGACAGGTTTCTTTCCCCTTCGGAGAGCGGCCATGTGTTGCCACATGCTATACTTCCAAAAAGTAGCCTGGATGGATGAAGACCGGCTGCCAAGAGCAGTCTTGGCGGTCGTAATGGGTATGCAGTGCCTCAAAACCTGCTGGAAAGACAAGCAGGCACATTGATTGTCCCAATGGCATGTCCAGGTACACAGGTGCATACAAGTCCATACGAAGAAGGACCACGACGAGCTAAAAGCCAACCTGGACACCTGCTTCCTTGCCAAACTCTAGGACATTGAGGCTCTGGCATAGGTCAAGCTCGGGCATTATAGAACACAAGTGAATCACACGCTCAAGCGAGGGCTCCAGCAGTACCTGCTCACCCCCCTCTCCATGAAAAAGCGTAGGCTGATCGCCTCCCTCCGAACGGGAGGACACCACCTCCGCATTGAAATTGGGCGATGGACAAGGAAAGCTCGAGAGGACAGAACTTGTCAGTGCTGCCGCCAACGGGTCCTTGAGGACGAGTGCCACGCTCTGCAAACCTGCCCGTCTTATGAACAGATTAGAGCACGGTATCCGCAGTTAGTGATACCCGAACATGCGCTCCATCTCCTGCTCAAAACTGAAGCGGTAGGAACTCTTGGGTCATATCTTCAGGAGGTTCTTGACGGACGCCATCGGCTCTGTCCCTCTTCCCTGTGAAGGTCTCCATTTTGATTATTGAGCTGGGGGTGACATCCCTTTGTTGTTTTGTATACCAGCAAGCGCATTGCCGCCATGGTTTTTCCCCAAGTGGATTTTTTCATCGGGGCCGTAATACGCTTGTTGTTTGCCTTGTACAGGTCCCATAGGCCAATTGGCCTCCGTGGATGATAAAATTTTTATTCTATTCTATTTTTATATTCCACCTGAAAGCTATATTAACCGCCCACTCCAAACGTCTAGGACTAATGCCCGACCTCGTCGGGCACACGTTTCTAGCGTTACTTAATAATGCAAACTATATAATTATATGAAGCGCAGATGTGTTTGAAACAAAATTATGAGGCCTGAAAACAGTGTCGACACCCGAGCCCCTTTGGGACTGTTTCTTTTGCCCATTCTTGCATTTCCTCCACCTATTCAGCTGAGGTCCGGCATCTCAACTCTTCTAGTTATTCCACCGCATCCACGCCATCACCTCCACACGGCCACTCTTTCCTCATCTCGACCCAGAACCTTCAAAATAACTCTAAAAAATCCTAAACCATGCAAACACCAACACCAAACCATATTTATTAACATCAGCAAAATAGGGTTTAGGCAGAAGGTTTGCAAATTAGCTTTCCTATGATTTTGGGTAATGGTGGCCCGAGAAAGAGGGGGATTAGGGTTTTGAGTGACAAAAAATTATATGGTGATCAATGATACAGACATAGTATTTGCTGCCAGCTGTTGCCCGAGCATGGCGGGCAGCCAGGCTGGGAATCTCCGCGCGTCATCTGGTTGAAGGAATGCGGGCTGGCAAGTTGGGAGCAGCAGATTCTTTCCAGAGGCATATCCAAGTTCTACCTGTTCAATTCTTTCTTTCTGATTCCATTCGTGCATCCTTTGGTTTCTTGCATCCCGGATGAATCCGGCATTTCGGATGAATATTAATTTGCAAACCTTCTGGCAGGGTGGACCACTGTGCAGGCGGATTCATCTTTCTTTGAGCTTCTTCTTGTTGAAGCGTAAATATAAACTGGTTTGTTCGTTCGCTATTTTGTCTTTGTTTTTTCATCTGTGAACCGCTGAGATTCATTCTTCCTATTTGTGTCGTGCGTTTGGATGCTGTAATCTGGTGCTGCCTGTTTGGGCAGGGGGTTCAAATCCCCTTATAAATGTTGCTTGAATTTGGTGCTTCGAATGTACTTGATGTCTCTGTTCTTCATATTCTGTGTGTTTTCCTGCAGTTCTAGCTTGCAGAGTTCCGGTCGTTGCTTCTAATGGTTTTCCGATGTCTCTGCTCTTTGGTTCCGTTGTGCTTTCCAGCAGTGCAGCCCGACGCCGGTGCTTGCTCCGACCTGAGCATTGGTCTCACGACGCTACGGGCCTTCATGCATACATACATACGTATTAGAGTTTTTAGGGGTTTTTTGCTCTACGGGGTGTGAGGTGTAAAATCCTCACACCTTGATTTCGAATATTTTGGAAAACCCCAAACCATGCCAAACCATAAGTAATACCTGGACTTTCAACAATTGTAGATTGTAACGATTTTTGTATGGCTCTATTTTAAGAGAAACCATAAGTATTTTCATAAGTATTTCACAAAACCATAACAACGGGGCGTCAAAGCTAGGGCATTCCCCTCAGCGTGCAGGCGGCGCTTGGAAGCCTCAGGCGCTTGGTCAGTAGAAGTTCTTTGGCGTTTGAAAGTAAGTTTTTCGTTTTGTTTGGCCGTATTTTGCATGTGTTGAAATAGTCTATGGTGCTTCTTCGCCGCTTTTCTTTTGCAAACCATTTCTCTCGTTTCGCGTTCTTCTCTTAGCAGATCTAATAGATTTGAAAGAAACCTATTATCTTGTAAAAATTTGACAGCCCTAAGGATGCCCTTTTCGTGTTGAGCTAATTTAGCAGATGTCAAGACATTACAGCTACTTTGTTCAAGAAACTTCTATAATCAAGACTTTACGCGTATTGAAATGAGTATTTAGGGCTACCAGGAAGCTAAGGAAATTCAAGTTTAGCATGGCTGCATTGGATACAGGCCCTCTGTTTTTTGCTAGGGAGTCCTCAATGTGACTCTCAGGTAGTCACTGATAACAAAATAAATTTTTGGACTTTCCGGAATACTAGGGGCACCATAAACTTCCTAATGGCTGGCCGGTTTTTATTGTTCTATATAGATCATTAATTTTTAATAGCTGTTCAGTTGCTTTTCCTTCATCCTCAAGTAGTTTGCTAATAAATGCTGCAAAAGATCGGGATTGATTGCCCATTGGAAAGAAATAGGCAGAGATTCTAGTGCTTGCACTAATGCCTTGGTCTTGGTGTTCTATGGGGACACATTCGTTTTACCGGCCCCCCTCTGGCGTGGCATAAATTTAGAGCACACGATCTGCAAAATCAAGGACTGAGATATGTGCACGTCAGAGGGGTGCCGGTAAAACGAATTCCAGCCATTCTTATGTTATGCGTATTTTGTTTTCTCATATGCATATGCTTTCTATGACGTATATGTTTGCCCCTGCGGTTTAAGTCTGCAGGACATGGGATATATGTATTCATTGCTCCCTTGTTATTGCTTGGCATGCTCTCTTTGTGGGCATATAATTTGTCAAAAACATTCCTTTCTCTTTTAAGTGCGTTTAGTTTCCTGCACACAGGGGCTGCCTGAGAAAATGGCTTCCACTGCTATTCGAAATATAGGGCGGCGGATGTCAATTCTGTCGCGGCCCTTCTATCAACAGAATCTCACTCCTGCTGCTGCCAACAGTGCTTGGAACATGGAACGAAAATTCGATGACCAAGGAGAACTCAGTTCATTCACTCGAGGTAATTAATCTGGGAAAATGTTAATTAAGTGATAGAACCATTTAATTTTTTGTTGGTGCAGGGTTTTCAACAGCAGTAACAGTGGCTGATGAAGTGCCAGCAACTGTGGCAGCATTAAGAAATCCAACACCCAACATCTATTATGATGATTTCAAGTACGAACGTATTCCTCCAGGGGATCCCAATAAGAAAGCATTTACCTACTTGGTTATGACAGGTGGAAGGTTTGTCTACGTGTCAGCCATACGTTTAGCTGTGTTGAGGTTGATTCTCAGCATGTCTGCCAGCAAAGACGTGCTGGCTATGGCATCATTGGAGGTTGACCTCACAAACATTGCGCCAGGGTCAACTGTTACGGTCAAATGGAGGGGTAAGCCTGTCTTTATTCGGAGGCGGACTGAAGAAGATATCAAGCTTGCTAACAGTGTGAGCTTAAGTGAACTCCGTGATCCTCAAGAAGACAAAGACAGGGTTATCAATCCAGAGTGGCTGGTGGTTATTGGTGTTTGTACACATCTTGGTTGTGTGCCATTGCCAAACGCAGGTGATTATCACGGTTGGTTTTGCCCATGTCATGGTTCCCATTACGACACCTCTGGACGGGTTCGAAAGGGGCCTGCACCTTTGAATCTTGAAGTGCCAACATACAAGTTTTTGGAGGAAAACAAGCTCCTAGTAGGCTAGCCTCAGTGGGACACAATTCCAACTTTCATTCAGAACCCATGGCTGCACATTTTTAAGTCTGGGACTGAGGTACACTTTGTACCTTCATGGTACTGAATAAGTATGTATAGTGCATGTTGATGCTTCCTAATTTGCCCTTTTTTGGCCTTTACTTATTAACTGTTCTGGTCATGATGATAAGGCAATTCTGTATTATTTTATTATTCTTCCACATTCTCAATTCATTCCTGCAGTTTTTTTATTGTTGTAGTTATGCAGTGGAGTCTTATAGGTTCTTTCTGTTGGGTTTTGTCAATGTTTACAATATACGGACTTCAAATTTAGAAGCTATGCGCTAGAGAAGTTTTTGCTATGATTATGCGCCAGAAGAGTTTTGCTAGATTGCTCTTTCGAATTGTTAGTTACGTTAACATATAATTTCCCTAATTAGGAGGGAATTTGGAGGGTCTTGGTAGACGGGAATTGTATTCTTATGGGTTAGGGAGTAAAAATCATAGAATTGCTAACGAACATTCTTTTGCCAACGCACATGCATAGTGCTCATTTATTTTTCGGTTATCTTTGCCACGTTTGTTTAAGCTTGCAAGTTTTTTTATCAAGCCAAGCTTGAGTGTTTGTGGCAGATCCATTACAGGTTGCAACTAAGATTGTATGCTTGCAAAACCCTTGATTGCACAGTGCCTGATTTAGATTTAGGTCTGAAAGATGTTATAAATAAGGGTGGATTGGAACTCGGTTAAGGATGTTTTAAGGGCACATCTCCATTATTTGTAAAAAACGGCTGCTCAACTTTCAGCCCTCTTCACCTATCAGACACTGCCATGTGTCACTTTTTCTTTTCAAGAAAAGCGTACGATCTATTTTACTCTCCGTTTCGTTCTTTTTTACCCTGTATTCTGTCCATCTCTTTTACTCTTCGTTCTGTTCTTGTTTACCCTGTATTCTTGAAGAAAAGCAATCTCAATTGAGCAATCTCAATTGATTGAGATTGCAAGCATATACCTGTCGCAGGACTCCAGAATCATATCACTTCCTTATCTCATCAATATGTGAAGCCACACTCTTGAAAAAACCAGATTTGAGCCTGCTATTTGAAGTCTACATTACTGTTATTAAGAAGGCTATAGGCCTAGCTATTTTGCAGGACAAGCACACCACGGCTTTTGCAAGCACACAATGTCTGATCTTGAAGAAAGATATACTAGAACGGAGAAGAGTACTGCTGCACTCATGTTCCTTATTAATAGACAAGGTCATTTTCTTCCAAAAAGCCAAGTCCAAGTCTACATGAAGCAAAATCCATGGGGACTGTTGTATGGTAAGGCAACCAGCAAGCCAAAGATTCAAAGGTGGGCTTGTAAGTTATAAAGTTATGATATTACTGTGAAAGAGTTGCATTTAGTAAGAAATCCAAGTCTTGCCTTACGTATTTTTGACCATGAGGATGAGTTGGATACTTCTGATACTTCCCTTGCAGTAGCACACTTGGAAGAAATACAAGAAAGTCAAGCTCAAGGAGGATGGCAACAACCTATCAGGAACTTCCTGCAACATGGGATAATGTCCTCAAGCTTGACCTCGGGTCAACAAGGGAGATTCAAGGACAATTGTAGGAAATTCAAGCTAACAGATGGTGTTTTGTGCATGGTCAACAGAGATGGAGTCTTGCTAAGATGTGCGGATGAATAGGATGCTGCCATGATCATCAAAGAGATGCACAAAGGTATCTATGGAGGCCACTTTGCTGGGGACACTACAACAAAGAAGATACTCAGGCCAGGATACTATTGGCCTACTATTATTAAAGATTGTTATGATATCATAAAGACTTGCCATCAATGTCAAGTTTTTCGTAAGAGCATCCCACTTTAAATGTCCCAGCCGTTTTAAATCCTATTGTATCTCCAGGGCCATTTCAGATATGGGGACTTCATTATGTTGGTCTTATTAATTTCTCTTTTGCAGGTCAGCATCAACACATCATTGTGGCTACAGATTACTACACTAAGTGGGCAAAAGCAATACCCTTGAAACAAGCCAATGCCATTACATAGATTCCTACATGAGTATGTGCGTGCCAGGTTTGGTATTCCATTTAAGATACATTTTGATAGAGGTAGACCTTTTGTTAATGAAGTCATTGCTAATTTGTTGAATATTCTTAAAGGTAAACACACAAAGAGTTCCTCATATTATCCACAAGGTAATGGACGAGCTGAATCTTCCAGCAAAGTGTTGAAAAGTATCTTGCACAGTGGAAGCAAACAAGAGGGATGGGCATGTCTATAAGCTCAGTGGATCTGAGCTTATAGAGTTACCATCAAGGCAATTGTTCCATCTTTACTCATTTGTCTTTAAGTGGTCCTACCAGTCATCATAGCTTTTCCTTGCATTCACGTCCTATAACACTCTGCTCTTCAGCTTTGCCATCATAGCAAAGTTGCATCCTCATAAAGTTGAGCAGAAAACATACATTTTTCTTGTTTTGGCGAGATCCTAGCACTTGTATATGTTTCCCACTTCATTTGCATCCTCATCCCTCATATTTTCCATCCCACATCTCTACCTTACTCACATCATACCATCATCATACTCTCACTCATTTTCCCTCCATGCATCCACCACATCTCACTTACATCATATGACCATCATATTCTCACTTATTCTATCCTCCTAGTACACTCATCACATGCCCTATACCCCATATTTATACTCATTCTACCACGTTTTTCATTTAGAAGCAAAGACACAAGCTGAAAACCCCTCTTTGGTATTCATTTTGGTATCTTATGGTTGAGGAGACCAACCATTTTCTTGTTTTGGTGAGATGTTGCCCCCAAAGGGCAACATACTAACCTTTGGTCTATGCATTTGTACTAGGTCAAATCATCTTGGAAGTCTAAGTTCAAGTTTGAAAGACCTTGGCAGTCAACATTGTTATCAGGGTCAAAATTTGTTCATCTCCAAAGTCAACACAAGTATTGAGGTCAAAGCCTATGAGAGATACTCTATTCAAGGGCAAATGTTTAGAAATGATTATGCTCTAGAAGACTCTGGGTTATGAAGTTTGGAAGACACTTGTTTGAAGTTTGGAAGTTAGAGTTTGGAAGACCCCATGGTATATGGTTCCTAATTCTTGTCATTTTTTTATCTCACATCTACATTCCATTTTGCTTCACTATCTCTATCACTACACACCTTTTGCTTAGCCATTCTCTCTGCTTTCCTTGTCCACCTGTTATTTCCATTTTTGCCATGTTTATCTGCCATGATTGCCCTAAATAATTTTTGCCTAGCCCATCTGCCTGCCACTACTTGCATACCCCTTTTATCACCCATTACACCATCTTAAGCTAATTGCCCCCTTGTCATTTGTTATGATTCTTGTTTCCAAACCCGTGCAAGAGGTTTTTTCTATATTTCATTTAGCCTTGCCATGTTTGAGCCATTTCTTTTCTCAATTCCTTACTATGGTCTCCTTATGAGAAAAGCCTTGCAAAATATATTGCTAGAGCTTTAAGTTGTGCTCTACCATGGTCCGCAGTTTTTGCCCTAGCTAGAAATTTGTGCCTCAAGGTTGGCCCTAGCTAAAATTCATGTCTTGGGTTTCTTCATTTCAATCCTAGGAATAGACCTACATTTGAGAATCCATATTTGGTTCCAAATATTACCTTCTACCATTGTTAAAACCTTTTATACATGTACACGGAGGATTTATACGCAAAGAAATATGACCGAAAACTCGAGCTTCTACACGAAAATACTATTGCGAACTCTAAATTTTGGATTTGAGCTCAAACCACGCCGGAAATGATCCCATTGATCCTAGACCTGCCTATTCTTGGATTCCCGCGCATACTCTACCAAACAAGCCTAAATTTATAACCTAATAACTTGGAACCGAAAAATACAGAATAAATACATGAGGATTGATTGATTACAAAAGTTTTTCGAAGGCCCAGAAGCACTCAAATCCGACATTGATATATGCTGAGCATGATCTGGAAGATTCTTGATGTATCTGAGCACTCTTCAAACGGATTCACAAGAATTCTGGTTGAAATTATCTTCAAAATTGTTTATGATATCTGATTGAACTTATATTATCTCTGAAGTGTTGATTCATCCTCATTTGATATTATCATGACTATTGTACCTTCATATCAAAAAAAATCGACTGCCAAGTTCACCAAATTCTATCTGATACAATTTCTAGCATTTTTACATTACAAAAAACTATTTAGCAAATTCCCTTTTGTTCCAAATCGATTTTAGACAAGTTGCATCACTACCTACATCATTTAGTACCCACCTATTTTGAAAAACCCAAAAAAATACCTCCTCAAGCTCGATTTACAAATTTGAACGTTCTGTTTTTTATGTTCTTGACTGTATTTTTGAAAAATTGAGTACAGATCCTACTTTTCTGGTAGACAAAGTGCTAGACCCAACATCTTTTAATCGGCCACAAGATGGGCTAGCGCAAATTTTCAAATATGCACTTGTAATTTTTTTAATTCCTCTACCTTTAAATGGTATTGCCCATGATTAAAGATGTCAAATGTGGTGAGGACACGTGGCAGGATAACTGCATTCAAGATTTATCTGTAGATTGTGGAAAATAGGCATTCGACTCCTGTAGTATTCTGTTTTACTGGGAATGTAGTACTAGTTCAACAGAAGAAGAGCTTGAGAGAAGGCTTATATGTACTATAGCTACAAATATGATTTTAGATCCATGTGGAATCATTTGTGCTTAAATTATATCTGATCCATGAGGGATGGTTGTATTGTAATTTTTCCTATCTGATCAATACAAAAACTTCTTACTTCAAAAAATAAAAACTTCTTTCTTATTTTGGAAAAGTAAAGTTCTTTTGTTTCCACTTCATATTTAACATATCACTCACCATGGTGGAGGTACCAGGCTACTGAGCAAAGTGGAGTATCTGCATGTAGCTTATTGGAACTTCGATAGCAAGAGAACAATGGAGCACTTCAACACTACTATCTGCACTGACTTCTCTAATGTATTAGAATTCCAGGTGTGTTGCAAAAGCTGCATGACCCAACTGCACAGGATAGAATTGTTAACCACTACCAGAAACCCCAAAAGCTAATAAACAAACTCATTGACATGTTTCCACGTCAAGGAGATTGGGTTTTGGATGCTTTTTCGGGCTCCGGCACTAGCATTGTCTGTGCACTAAAAAAGGGGCGGAATTATGTGTTGTCGACATCGACAAATAGGCTGTGCAGGTCATAAAGATGAGATTGGCTGCCCTACCTACTTTTCTAGATGAGAACAAGTCCTCTTCTGATTCTGCCAAAATGACTTCCTCAAAGGTACAGCCTCCTATGACAAGCTCCACCGAAGACGAAGCCACTTTCGTGGAACTGCAAGCATTGGCTCCAATGATCCCTGTTAAAGCCAGTTCCGAAGAAGAGCAACATAAAAACTTGGCGAAACAACCATTAACTGATAAGAGGCAGTCATCCTCAAGCCGAGTGATGGAGGAAGAATATGAAACTGATTTATGATTGAATCAGACTACTCAAAAGCTAAAAATTGAACTTTTATTAGTAATGTACTTGAAGAAATTTATTGCAAATTTTAAAATCTTTTGTCTCTTATTTCTATGTATTGTTTAAACCACGATTTCACTATTTTGCCATTATTCTTTGATTTTGAACTCCTCCAAAAGTGCTAACCTCATTTTCAACAGTGTGAGATTTTATGTTACTACAA
>JAANSK020259352.1:0-12519 GCA_011763485.2 Isoetes engelmannii | reverse complement strand
GGAAAAAAATAAAATATACATTTGTCATGGAAAAAAATAAAATAAAATTTAGCTGAATATTAAAATAGAACTTCGACAATAAGTTGCAATAAGTTTGCTAGCGACATTGCTACTATAGTAACAATGACGATATGTTGCAATAAGTGTCGGCTACCTACATTGATACTATAATTAAAGCAAAAGAAACAACAATAAGTTCAAGAAGTTTTGCTAGCCATATTACTAATCTGGCTATGACATAACAACTCTCATGGTAAAATAATTCTCTACATAACTTTGTTCCCATGGCATGTCCACAAAGTTTCTTTTAGTTTTGGAGAAATGTTTTGGGAAGATTCCAAATATACACCTACTTTATATGTATTTCCAATTATACCCCTATATTTTACAAAGTTCCAAATATACCCCTTTCTTAACTAGGTATGGTTAATGAACTAATATGGCTTAAGTTTAAAAACACAAAAAAGATGAGGTTCACAATTGAGTTCTAGTTTGAGAGCATGGGGCTGCCCTATGTAGCCAAAATGCAAGAAGGCTTCTAATACAAGTGTAGATATCTAGAATGAACCAGTTAGATGAAATGGTTGTAGCAGAATTCAATAGCCATGGATTTTTGAAGCAAAAAATAATGTTGATGGTCATATTTAAACACAAGCAAGCTGCAGATCTGCCGAATTGTATCATCGTTAGAAATCCTTCTCACTGTCTCATTATCAATGCCATTTCTATCTATATATTTG
The DNA here is from genome assembly GCA_011763485.2 of Isoetes engelmannii. Lineage (NCBI taxonomy): Eukaryota > Viridiplantae > Streptophyta > Lycopodiopsida > Isoetales > Isoetaceae > Isoetes > Isoetes engelmannii. The sequence continues at coordinate 11,779 of JAANSK020259352.1, read as the reverse complement.
CTAGAATGCAGTATACATTTGCGGGCAGCTTCTGCCTTCAAGATATTTCCTGTTGTAACACCAAAAGATCACTTCTCAGTATCAAGACTTAGTATTGTATTTGATATTTAGCGTCCTCTCTATCTAAGGTGTATTTACGGCCAATGTCATCTGACGAGGTATCACGTGCTATTGTACGATTTACTACTCCAGTAACCACACCTTGTGTGCAAGATTGTGTAGCACGTAGTATGGTGGTTGTGCATCACATACTATGGAGAAATCTCATTTTGCGCAGGTGGAAGCTCCATAGCTTCTTCTACAATTGTTCTTTTTGCCTTTAGTGCATGTTTCACTTAAGAAGGTAGCTCGACAAAAACGAGCTCCAACAGTTCATATTGGTGATTTAGAATCTGAGGTTTATTTTGCACATAGATAATGTGAGGCTCTCCCATGTAGCTTTGCACAGAGGAAGCAACTTTTCCTCTGCGTTTTAAACCTGTACCTCATACTTATGTACTTATTTTCATGATTTAATGGTGAATATATATATGTCGTCCTTCAAAAGAAAATAAAAATATTTAGCATCTTGTAGACCACCATTCCAATTCAATGGTGATGGAATACTGCCAAGGAGATATGTTTTTGGGGGTGTCTTTGTAACAGTTAATAACACAGTTACTTACGGTTAAGAGGGATATATTTGGAATTTTGCAAACCTACTTGGAAATACACATAAATGGAGGGGTATATTTGGAATTTTCCTTTAGTTTTTGTGACCGACCATGTTATAGCCAAGAAGTTGCCATGTTATAACTATAGAAATTGGTATGTTATAGCCAATACAGCACAAAAAATAGCTATTACACGTACATTTTGTAATGCTTATAGCTGATTAATAAACTCTTTGCTTTCGTCATTTAAAAAAAAAAAAAAAAAAAAATAGTTATAGCCCAAGGAGTTGTCATGTTACAACTTTAGAAATTTGGCATGTTATAGCCAATACAGCACAAAAAATAGAATCAATTTTTAGGACAATTAAATAACAATGATTAATTAATTTCATAAATAACAACTTGGCAAAGTAAGGAATACTGAAATACGGTTTTAAACTGGGAAAATATAAATAGCAATAGGAAGGCGACGGCCGTAGGCAGGGACCACATGAATGGGTAACAACGCGGTAACGGTAGAGAGCTCTAGCTTGTTTTGTTGCAGCGGCAGCTTGAAGCAGGGAAAATGTGAAGGGATTGGCCGCCGGAGCTCAGAACATGGTCGCCAGAACAAGGTTTTGGACGAAGTCTTTCTTGGACAGTGCTATTCCTGAAGAGCCCACCTCCAGTTTTTTGCTCCGACAATCCAACTCTGCACGAATCGGCCGAGTTGACCTTGAACCCGTGGATTTAGGCCACACATTTTTCTTACAAAGCATTGCCTCCATCTCTCAGTTGACATTGGCCATGGATCCGTGGCCTTGCGCATTTGGATGATTTTGAATCGAACCCGTGATTTGGTAGAGAATTATTTTGGGTAGTTTGGATTTAGATTTGGCGAAGAAAACTACTTGAGAAAGTCATTCCGAATGCGTTTTTATGTTAGATGATGGAGGCTTGAATAGATTGTCGGAAGCAAATGCTTTGCTGGCTTTGCGGGATGGTGAAGGGGCAAATCCCCCAATATCATTTCTCAACTCTGCAGCTTGATCTTAGTGTATGGAATGAATGGCATGGCTCCAGAAGAGCAATATTAAGATCTTCCGCATATTATAGAAGAGGGAGATCTAACTGGCGATTTGGGCACCAATTATTTTAGCGGCAATAAGGATAAGAAGCAGGATTAAGTATTTTGTATGAATGTGGAAGATTAAGATGTTAGCAAGGGGATTCGTATTCTGGCTAGTGTTGAACCTTTCTGTAGCTCTAATCTGTACTGCACAGAATGCCTCAATTCCGGCATCTGCTCCTTCGCCTAGTTCATCGGTTGCAACAGATTCAAAGGAGGCATATTATATGCGGCATTTGAGATATTCTTTAAGAATACGAGATTTTTATTGGAGAAAAACAGCGGATCCCTGTACTTGGAGAGGTGTAGACTGTGAGAATGGTCACATTGTTGGAATTCTTCTATATGGGTTGAAACGCAATGCCAAAGGAATGGCGAACCCAACCTTTCAGGTGGATCAATTAACAGGTCTGCCATATCTGCGCTCTTTCAATGCAACCAGGTTTGTCCTTTTGGGTAGCATACCTGAATTGTTTGGTAGCCTTTCTTCTCTGCAGATCCTGGATCTAACTTCCTGTTCAATCAATGGTTCCATCCCTAACTCGCTTGGAAATTTGACCACTCTAAATGTTCTTTCTCTTAGCACAAATAACCTTGCTGGTGCCATTCCATCCAGTTTTGGGAACTTTACCAATCTGACATCCATAGACATCTCGCATAATCAGCTCTCTGGCAGTATTCCTCAAGAGATTGGAAAATGTCAAAAGTTAAGCACCCTGAAACTAAGCAATAACAGTCTCAATGGATCAATTCCTGAAAATGTTTTCTCCATCTTAGGGTTGCAGCAGCTTGACCTCTCAACAAATAATCTTACAGGGGCTTTACCTTCAAGCTTTTCTAGTCTTTCAAATCTACAGATAGCAGACTTCTCCAACAATCAGTTTTATGGTCTCTTACCAGAAGGGCTTTCTCAGTGGAAAAATATTACCTTGCTTGATCTCTCCAGCAACTATTTCAATGGTACAGTGCCAAGTGTTAATGGTTCTCAAACTGATCTGAACTGTTTCACAAATGCGCAGAAACAGCGCAGCAATGAAACGTGCACATCCTTCTACGCCCGCTTGGGCCTTCAATTTACTGGGTTTCCTGGTGCTCCAGCTCCAAGTCCTTCAGTACCAGCAGAGGGTAGTAAAAGTTCAAAACATTTAGGAGCCATACTTGGTGGAGTGTTTGGTGGACTAGGATTGGTGCTTTTAATTATATTGATTGTATACCTCTTTATACAGCGTGATAGAGTAACTCAACCCAAAAGCTCTGATCCTGTTCCTCCAGCTGCCCAGCCTGGAGCAGCAACTCAACCCAATCCTGTGGTAGGAGTGACAGTAAATCTCTCAAGTATTGGAGAGCCATTTTCCTTTTCTCAGTTAGAAAGTGCTACTCAATTATTCAGTTCTTCAAACTTGATCAAGTCTGGACACTCAGGAGACTTATACAGGGGCCTTTTGGATGGAAGTGTGCCTATTGTAGTGAAAAAAATAGTAGTGTCAAAAGTTAAAAGAGAGCTTCTTATAGCTGAGCTTGAAATTGTCAGCAAAGCTTCTCATACCAGGTTGATTCCACTTTTGGGTCACTGCTTGGAACGTGAAGATGAAAAGCTTTTGGTTTATAAGTATATGCCTTATGGAGATTTAGCACAGGCTTTACACAAAAGGATCATACCCAGCCCACCTGAGGATATTTTACAATCCCTGGATTGGATAACACGGTTAAAAATTGCTATTGGAGTGGCTGAAGGCCTTACATATCTGCATCACGAGTGCACACCTCCTCTTGTACATAGGTATTGTCTAGGATTAAAAATAATCTATATTTTCTATGCACCTCTTTATGTTTAGGCTAGGTTTATTTGTTATCTACATGTTCCTATCATTCTCCAGGCATTGATGAGTTTGGTATTTTTTTGCTACTTAAGGGATATTGAAGTGATTCTATGCACACACTATATGTTTAGGCTAGGTTTGTTTGTGATGTACATGTTCCTAAGCAGTCTCCAGGCATTGATGAGTTGGTGTTTTTTTGCTACTTAAGGGATATCAAAGCAACTAGCATTCTTCTTGACGATAAATATGAAGTCAGGCTTGGAAGTCTGAGTGAAGCAAGGGCTCAGGAAGGGGATTCTCAGCCAGGCCTGATTTCAAGGATTCTTAGATTGTCACAGTACGTTCTTTTTCCCTTTTTTTATTTGAAACATGGCCTGCAAATATAAATCTATTGAAAGAATTTGCCTTGTACATGATGCATTGAGACATCGATCTAGATTGCAGTTCCACAGTTGTAGGATTGTTGTCGTACAAAAAGGTCTCTATATAAGCTGGCAATTGTAGCACTTTAAATATATAATTGAACTACAATATTGCTTTTATAATTTTAAATAGATGTTGTTGCTCCTCCAAATTTTCTCTAACTCTTCCTTTACATCATGCAGGACTGCAGAGCAAAGTGATCCTGGTAAGAGCACTTCTTTGTTATTTGTCTCCATTGTCTAGGATTATCATGTTCTAGCTTAAATTCGGTCTGTTGTTCTTGCAGATTCACCTGTTGCCTCATGTGCATATGATGTCTTTTGCTTTGGTAAAGTCCTATTGGAGCTTGTCTCAGGGAAGCTAGGGATAAGCGACTCGAATGATACGAGTGCAGATGACTGGATTGATTCTGCACTACGGCTTATTGACCGCCATGACAAAGATTCTCTTACCAAGCTGCTTGATCCATCTCTGATAGTGGATGAAGACCTTTTAGAAGAAGTGTGGGCCATGGCAATTATAGCGAAATTATGTCTCAATCCAAAACCATCAAAGCGGCCACAAATCAGACACATCTTAAAAGCTTTAGAATACCCTCAAAAGGTTACCAGAGAAGAAAATTTGAACTCGTCGTTGAGGTCAAGGCATTCTTCTTATGGGTCTTGGAACGCATCCCTTTTTGGCAGTTGGCGCCATAGCTCAGAGCACGTCATAATTCCAGGCACTTTGCGCGAAGAATATTCACTAGAGCCTAAGAAGCAGTCAGGAACATCTCATTCACAAGGTTCAATGCCAGGTGAATCATTTCACAAAAGACCAGGATCAAATGAAATTTTTCCTGAGCCCTTAGATGATGTACAACCAAATCCATTCACTTTAGGATCTGACAGGCAAGAGGGCTAAGGTGTATTCTTTCTCAAAATATGGAGTCCCTGTTTGGGAAAATTTGTTGTAGCATAAATTCATACCATACCTTATTCTTTTTCTGGGAAAGCATTTTACAACAGAGTTCATCAGCTGTTCTTTGGGACCTAATTCTTTCTCTCATGGTTTCCCCGACAAGTCTGTAGCATAACAGACTTTGAAACTCTCATGGTTTGCTGTCATCGACTTGCAAACGAATTTGTTCATATTCCAGCAGGATGTATCAATTTTTATCGATTTGGAAGTGTTTATGTATTGGATGTTTTGGGCCTTTGCCTATCAGGGCAGTCCAATTGCTCATGGATGAAAAGTAATTATGGCATTTCTTGCCATTTACACTTGTTGAATAAAAGAAACTTTGAAATTCAATGTTCCAATGTCTTATGGTAAACTTGCTGTATTTTGAGATCATCTTCAGGGAGTGAAAGTGTCGTTTGTCGACATGAAATTTATCGTATGATATTTTTGCTATTTACACTCATCTCTTGCAGTAAATTGGCTGGAAAATTAATGCTCCTGAAAAGTGTCATGATCTTCTTGGCCAGTTGTGGAATAAGTGAATCTGAAATCTATTTGCTGAGTAAGAGAAATATGGAATCTAAGTACAAGGCATTTCATGCGCACTTAAATCTGGGCTCTGTAACATTTGATGCTATTTGCAAGCTTTTGACAGGGTGAGCCTCAGATTAGGATTAACCTGTGTTTTGTCCTACCTTGTTAGCATCTTCTCCAAGTTGAGCAGACAGCAGGAAGACTTTCCGGATACATATATAGCAGACGAAATAGTGACTGGGGCAAGTGTCTGTCTAATATGATCTGGCTGCCAGATCCATTAACAGGGTGCTTTGCAGTTGACAACAACATGGAGAACATGTGGGAGGCCCATTTATGGGCGCCAGCCAACCATGATTTTTTTTTCAAACTTAACCACAGTATTCAGCACCTTTTATATTGCTGATTGCGTATAGTTGAATATTTTCGGAAAAAAAATAATTTATTCATTTAAGGATGCTTTTTTCTTTGTTTGTGGATGTATTGCTTACGTATTTGATTCAAATCTACATGTTAGTTGGGTCTTTGGCTACCTACTAAGTACTATTGCCTCCATGGGTTTTGTTATAAAAATCCATTCACTCGTTCATTTATGTTTATGGGTAATCAATGACCAATAACTAAGCCTTAAGATAAGATAAAGATTTTTAACGTCACGCCTTAAGAGATATGCCAATCCATCAATTCATTGGGTGGTGGTGGTTGCGTGCATGAAGAAATCACTAAGTGCCCAGGGAAGTTCCTTCTCAACTGCTGTGGGCCTATGTAAAAGAACTTCTTTGTCTAGTTAGGCGCATTGGAAGGTTTCCATGGTAGTGGTGACACACTTGGTTGACTGACCTTTAGCTGCAGATAAGATGAACAATAGGAAACATTCCTATCTAGGGACTATACTTAAGGTCAAAAACACCTTTGACAATATCTCTTGGAATTATGACTTTTCATGATCTATGTAAAGATTAGTCTGGCTTCGTGTACTGTACGTAATAATCTTATATACGCGTTTCCCCATATCTCATCATATTAAATTTAGGTTCCCCCTTATCATCTCTCTTTCTTCTACAACCCAAGAAAATGATGTGAGCAACATTGTTTTTATTGACTTGATCAATATTTTGCGAGATAATAATCAGTACTCTAGGGATCTGTGATTGTACTTAGAATGAGGTCAAATTGCTACATGGGTGTACTGCTTATCTACATGTTAATTGGGTCCTATAGTTGACTAATTACCTACTCCATGCCCATTCTTTGTAATCAGTGGTCAACCATTAAGCTTAAGATATAAGTCAACCCATGAACATGCTAATTGTTCACTTATTACAAAAGATACAAAAGAAAAAAAAACGTTGGATATGAAAGTATGCACAATGCAAAGAGCCTCTTTCTCGTGTTACAAGCTTGTCAAAGTTGGGGCCAGAGAATACCATGCTTAGAAGCATCACTTTATACTTAGATAACTGCCATTTCGATGATATACTTTTGAAGGTGTGAAAACGGACTATATGTATATGGAACATTTAGTCTTTTATCATGTGTATCATACGTAGGACTACCAAAATTTTACCATTTTAATTTTAGGTTTGGTGACACCTACAACTAGCATATAAAAATCTTGAGACTATGCTATAAAACATAAGTAAAGAAGAAGAAAATTAGCATTTTAATATCCATTGGAGACCGAGTGGTTTAGAAGATGCACATGCAACACCAAGATTGCTTTGTGCGTCATGCCCTTACACCAGAATTGCTTTGTGGGTCATGCCATTCACCTTACTTGCTTATCCTCGTAAGAGCCTGAGAAAATGTGACGAGCCTGCCCAGTTGACCCTCATGGCAACTCGGGATCTTGTCTAAAATTAAGGCTAGATCTAGGTTGGCATGAAAACTTTACAAAAGCTATAGTGTTGGTGAAGAATTTAATCTTCTATTTGCAGCTGAGAATGATTCCATTATCCATCAAACGCAACAAAATCCAAAGGATTTACTATTCACATTATCCTCATTATATACAACAACTACCGATCAAATCAAACATAAACTTCTATCTCTAGAACTCAATCACAATTCCCGGCTACATTGCTGCCATCAACCTGACCACTGCCTTGCGGATTGACTGCACATGCACTCAATGGGGCTCACTCTCGTGACTAAGTGGGGATCCCTAACTGTGGTTGCATGCATGGAAACACTCTAGAATCTTGGATATCAAGAAGATGAGCAAATCAAATGCGCAAGATCCTATGGTGGAATGTTGGATAATGAAAACAAAGGAAAGATAGTACATGAGCATCGGAAGCAAAGAACATGATCAAGGTACCAAAACATCATAAACATAGTTCTAGAACAATGGGAAGCTCAGCCAACTACATGGAGGCCCTGTTAGCAGAAAAAAATGCCATGCCAACTTACATTCCAAGCCTGTAGGGGAATTGGCATGTGTTCAAGGTATTCCTGGCAAACCTTCAACCTCAGTGGTACAGGATCTCCAGGTTGCTTTAGGCAACCACTCTGAACAAAAAGATTGCAAAAAGAAAGCTTAGATTTTAAGTTGGAACTGCTTTCCCAAAACATGAAAATGAAGCTCTCACTCAAGCCAATGCCACATTCACTCCTGCACGAATTTCAATGCAAATGCAATTCCTATAGGTGCTCTAACATGCAAAGAAGATGCATGTAAAATCTGTTGGAAAATTATTTTAGCAAGGCACTCAAATTTGTTTTTCTAACCAAGTCAAAAATTGATCAATGACTCTGGCAGCAAGCTCTTTTTTGCAACTCGAGTTTGGATTGTTGTTTTTGGGTTTTGACTGACTGACTCTGACAACTCTGTAGATCAGGTGCAAAGGCTCATTTTTTCCAAGAAAACATGTGTTGAGACTATGTAAAATAGATTTTCGATGTGACAGGCTTTTCTAGCTCAAGAAAATGCAAGCTCAAATTTGCAGATGGAGTTTAGGAATTGATTTTTGGGTTTTTGCAGTTTGTGAATACTTTGACATGTCTGTACCACATGTGCCACAGGTTCTTTCAACAGGAAATATGTCAGTACACTTCAGGAAAATTTCTTTTATCAAACAAAATTTGATAAATGTGCAAAATCAGGGATTTAAGGCTTGCAATCCATTCTCTTATGCCAGCTATTTTTATTTTTTGAGTTATAGTGGTGGCGGAGCACACTATGGACAAGAAAAAAGATTTTTTAACTAGAGATGGCTAATTTTTTGCTTTCAATCAGTGATGTATTAACACTATAAGAACTCTTGACCTTAATTTTATTACACTTCTAAATGTAAAGAAACACTCCACTAACAACCGCTTGGTACACGATTTTTAGCATGCAAACCTCTCTTAGCTAATTTTTCAACCAAAATTACATTAAATTTGACTTGCTTTTAACTTGTAAATGTATTGGTTTGGATTTTCATTTAATTGAACATCATACAAGATTTTCCAGTCATCCCGAGCTCTGTGGTCTTGGGAACATGATCATAATTTGAATATTTGATAGTATTCAAGGATTTTACTCCAAGATCTTGCAGATTAAGAAGCAAGGAAGTTCAAACTAGGCTTCCGCTTCAAACTGGTCACTCTTCAGTGTCTTCAGGTCCAAATTCACACAAAGGCCTTCGAAAATCACTGTAACGATTTTTTCCCTTTTGAAATTTTTGTTGTTCCGGCCCATTCTTGGCAAATTCGGCGGTTTTACTTGTCTTTTAGCTTTGTTAAGGGATTCTTGGTATGGCAGAGGATGATTCGGGATACTAGAGTCATGATTAGCCCACTGAATCCGGCTAGAAATCCATTTCTTGGCAGCAACTTTTTAGGGTTCTTAAAAAAAAACCAACAAATATCCCACAGGCTCAAATCGATTTGGCAGCTCAAGATATAAATACACAGATCCACATGGATTATTAAATACACGTGCTATGTGTTAAGTTGGTCTGGGTTCGGGTAGAAGAGCTTGAGCAGATTCACTGAAGTCAGTGATCTTGAATGCTCAAGGGATCTGCCTGCTCAGTGTCACGTGGGGTTTCAAAAGACTTAAGGGAAACTTGCAAATAAGGCGATGAATCGAGCAATTCTTGAACACTTAGAACAAACTTGGCATACACAATAAATTTGAACACTCAAGAACATACTTTTTCAATGAATTCCGAATACTTAAAACAATTTCAGGAAGGTAATGGAAGCTTTACTCAACTCAAGAGCGAAAAATACATCCAAATATGGAAGTCATATATCTGAATAAGAACACAGTGCAGTAAATAATCTCCAGACAAAAATGGAGCAAGAACTGTCGGCAACTAAGGGCGATCAAAGTTTTCGGACCCTTCTTCGGTCTGGAGCAGATCTTTGTATAAAGGGCAGGGACATCGCATGATGATGGCGAAATCCTGTACTTGAAGATGCTCCAGAATCTGTACTTGGAAAATCGGTACCAAAATTGGGATCCCACTCGACGAAATGATTGCGAAGAATATTGTTGTAACTATCCGTGGGATCCGCCGTGCTCGTGGTCGTGCCAAAAATCAGGTCCAAATACTTGTGCGTGTGCGTGGTCGGGATTGCGTCGTGCTTGTGGTCATGGGAGCAGCTATTTGTATTGCCGTGTTACGCTGTGTGCCGCGTCCCGTGCAAGATCAGCTCTAGTGCCTGCCAGATGAGGATGCAGCACTTGGACCTTTGTATAGCATTGACCCAGGATCAATGTCAACACCACCCCCGGACAAATCAAAATCCAGTGTCCCGAGGAGAGGGGGGACTTCTTCTGGAGGGGACCATCGATTCTCAGGTAGTTTCTCGGTATTTTTGAGCTATGTGTGCAGACGGACCTTCTTCTTATGATAGATGTCGCTATGTGAGGTCCTTGTCTTGTCCCCTGCAAGAGTTACTTGAGCGCTATCTGTGTTGGTGCTCATAAGAAACTGGTTTCCGAACATTTAATCTAGAAGCACATGAACCAGTGCTGGTACATCTCTGCATCTAGTGAGGAGCAGATCCTCATGCCCCAATTGCTAAGGTCAGCATTGGGGTTAAAGTGGTAGATGCTCTACTTTTCTTCCAACATAAGTAAGATATAATGCAGTAGATGCCCTGTTGATACACATCCGGATCTGGCGATTGTGTGGCATGATCAGCAAAGTGTTGGAGGGCACGAAGAGTATCTTTCAGAGTTTCTCATCCATAATTATTTGGGATGTAAACCCAGTTTCGGTGCGTGCCCACCCCTTGAACTTGTGTCCATTTGTGGCGGCGAACAAACCTGGAATCAGGGATAGGTTCCGTACGTTCAAATGCTAAGTTCCAGATGTATAAAGTCCAAAAATGTATATAACGTCTTTTTCGCTCGCCAGCCGGTAAGCGAACCGTCAGCGACGCTTACACGAAATTTTTTTCGCGTAAGCGGAGTGACTTAAAACAGGCAGGAAAAATTTTCGCGTAAGCGGATTGTGGGCTTCCCTTACGCGGAAAGCGCTACACGTAAGCGAAGTCGTGAACTCGCTTATGCAAAACGTGGCGGGAAGGAATCGTACCGGGGGCGGCTGAATATTCTTTCGCGTAAGCGAAGCCTTAAGTCCGCTTACGCGAAACAGTGTCCGCGTAAGCGAATCCATTATTTCGCTTACGCAAAACTGTGTTTATATATTCCGAGGGCAAAAAAATTTCAGTTTGCGCTTTGGACCGGTGAGTTTCTAAGCGCCTTCTTGTTCTGTGCATTTTTTTCCAGTTCTGTGCAGCTTTAGGGTTTTGTTTCTGTACTTTTCTTAGGTTTTCTTAGGGTTACTGCTTTCCTGCTGTTGTTTTTTGTTTCTTTTAGAGTCTAGGTCGAGTCCATAGTCAGGCTCTTGGCATGTTGCCCCCCTCCATCGAGGGGTGTGACGATGGCGAACGCCTTGGTCTATAGATGAGGTCAGACTATTTTTTTAGATGAATGAAACTGAAAGAAATGAAAGAGATTTTAATAACACACAAGAAGTAAAGGAAAAAAAGTTTTTTGTGCATGTTTCGTAGAAATCGAGAAGTCTAGCTGTTGTTTTTTGCGTCTTTTACAGTCTTGGTTGAGTCCGTAATTAGGCTTTTGGCCTGTCGCCCCTCTCCATGGAGGGGTTTGAAAAAAGAAAAAAGAATTTTTGTTGCCTTTATATTTGTGGACAACCTTATATCAATAGGGAGTTGAACCAAGAGAGATTTAGTGTAAATAGTTGTTTTGGCGATTCCGAGGCTGAGGACGTTTCTCTCGCCGAGGTGTGCGACGGTTTAAACGTGCCATACCGACGGTGGGCATCATTGCCAAT
>JAANSK020259341.1:0-12519 GCA_011763485.2 Isoetes engelmannii | reverse complement strand
CCCGGAACTCAGCTGGCCCAAGCAGTCCGAGAAATGGGAGTTGGGGTGGAAGAAATTGACCTTGAAATTGAACACGTAGAAGATGCACCTGATTTTGCAGCCCATGCCCTGGGCATGGCTTCTGTAGTTGTATCCCCTCCTGAGGATTCCTGCCAGGATCATTCCCAGATTAGCAAGGGTTCAATGGGATTCGGGCAGCCTCGGAAGAAAAAGAAAGTTGTTAAAAAGTGGAGGGATGAATGGACTGATACTTATAAATGGGCTTATGTTGCCGTCATGGAGGGAACCCCTAGAATATTTTGCTCTGTTTGCAAAGAACATGGTCGGAAACATAGGCGAAATCCTTATGGGAACGAAGGAAGCAGGAACATGCAAATGAGTGCTCTTGAGGAACATAACAACAGTTTGCTGCATAAGGAGGCTTTAAGGCTGCAATTAGCATCTAAGGAGAAAGGCATCATGCAGTTCGAAAGACAAATATATATAAAAGGTAACAGTTCTTAATCTCATGATCTTATGATAATGTAAACTCCGACAGGAGAAGGGACATTTTAAACAGGAAAGAAAGAAAGAAAGAGTTTATCAATGTCTAAGGGAGAGACACAGGGTCTATGAGACCAAATAAGTACAGCAAGTCGTCAACATCTTGGAGCATTTTTCTAGTTGAAAGTGCTAGTTAAATCTAGCAAAAAACGAAAGACTAAGATTTAGCAATAAGCTTATCAATGATTCTGTATCTTACGAGTTTTAATCCACCGACTTATAGGGCCTGAAAAAACCCTGTGATGCTTTGCACATGCCTATTTTCCCTTTTCTTCTTTTGGGGCTGTCCTTCTTAACCTTTTTGGCCATTTTTTGATTCCAATTGCCCCCAGCGGAAGCGGACTCTTCCGACTTCCTTTTCCTATTACTGTTTCGTGGTGCCGGATCAAGTACGAAAAAAAAAAAGTCAGCACTGTTTGCTTTAATTCTGAATCAGCTTCTTTTTGTTTGAGCACATTTATTCTGAGTTTGATGAGTTCATATATATATACACAAAGCAAGGCATTTTTGGTCATGGAAAGTTCACGATCTGCCTCTAATTATTCTCCACCCTCTACAGCCTCTAATCAGCTACAGATATTTATCAAAGCAAGTCTCTAATGCAGTTTGTAACTCTATGGTTAAATTTGTAGTAGATAATGTTCCTATGTTTTTCACCCAAGTGGGCATTTACTTTTCTTGAATGCTGTCGTGGTATAGGTAGACTAAATACTTGTTATTTATTTCTGAAACATGGTACTGCAATGCAGCACTTTTGTCTAAGAGTGCCGAATCAATCATTGAAGCTGTGATAAAAAGAGATCCACATGAAGGTGAATTTATTCAAGCAGTTCAGGAGGTCATTCATTCTCTTGAGCCAGTGCTTTCAAAAAATATACAGTAAGTATTTTAAAATTTATCGTATACACTTTATGCAGACCGAAATCCCTTCTTTGTCAAATTCGACTAGACGTCTAAAAACAGTTTCTTAATTTTGTTTCATGCTAGATGTAATTTGCTAGGAACCATAAAACTCTACTTGATGAGTAACTATTAGAAGGAAGAACTTCATTGACATGCATTAGAACCAGCGTTTTCCTAGAAGGAAGAACCCATTGACATGCGTTAAAACCAGCGTTTTTTCTGGGGAAAGCACTGATTCGAATGCATATTGATGGAGTTCTTCCTTCTAGTAGTCACTCAATAACTAGAGTATGATGGTTCTAAATGCACGTGTCAATGGAGTTCTTCCTTTTTGTACTTACTACGAAGTGGAGAAGAGAATTGGTAGTTCGAGATCATAGTTATCATGACTGGCAATGCTCTATTAGACTATTAGCATCCTCTTCTCTCTTTCCATGGTTGTGGTGACTTACGATGTTATTAAAATATTTTATTTCTTTTTTAATTTTAGGCACATGCGTGTTTTGGAGTCTCTTCTGGAACCCGAGCGTGTTATCATGTTCAGGGTGCCGTGGACTGATGACAAAGGAGAGAAACATGTTAACAGGGGTTTCCGCGTGCAGTTTAGTCAAGTACTTGGGCCTTATGATGGAGGCCTTCGGTTTCATCCGTCTGTCAACGTCAGCATGCTAAAGTTTTTAGGTCTCGAACAGGTATAACTCTCTTGCTGGCCTGTCATCCAGTTTTATTTTCACCTAATTTTATTACCATAGTTATTGCCCTTTGTGTACGGTTCCCTCCATAGTACCACATTGTGCATAAGAAAGGCAGAAATTTGAGGATGTTTCTAGAATGGATAAGAGAGGCCGTTCTATCATGATATCAAACTTCTGCGAATTACGGGAGGGCATTTACCATTGGTAGATGAAGAGGTTATGCTAATAATTTCTCATGCTCTGCAACATTTTCAAAATTTGTACTGATGGGAAGACAGAAGTGGAAGTCCAAAGGATATTTGAAGGAATAAGAGTTCTATAGTGTTATTTCTAGCTGTAGTGAAGTGCATTTAATATTTTCTTGCATGATTTTGATTAAATATTATTTCTGTCCATCTTTTGAATGCTTTGGTTAAATCAGCTCTTATGGAGTTCCAATGTGGAGCAATGCTTCTTGATCTACTCAAAAAATATATTGCATAAAGGAAGGACATGCTGGGGCTTGCGGACAGAAGGCTTTCATGGCTAACCTTTGAAGTCCTTGAAAATGTGAGATGAGAAAGGTTTATATGCCTTCACATTGGGCTGCCTCCTTGGGCTTCATGTAGAACAGCATCCTCCTCACAAATATTAATCCCTTCACTTCTCGAAACTAGATTACAATGCATTTGTCAGGACCTAGAGCAAATGCATACAACCTGGATATGGGGAATGCTAAGAGAGCTTTCATAACATGCACAGAGGTCATTTCCTTGATATCTTATTCAGCTTCCAGTCTAGACATTTACTTATTGTGGTCTGATCTGACAATTTAGAGCCTCAATCAACATGGGATAGGCTAGCAACTAACCTAAGATGAAAGGAAACATTTCTGACCATTCGAAAGGTTCTGCAAACTAAAAACACTTTATATTCAGACCATTTGAAAGGATCTGCATATATCACAAAACGACGTCATTTTCGTGGTTCTTCATCCAACAAATGGATCCGCATAGGAGAATTATGCTGGAGAAACATACCGATTTCCAACACGAAGTGGCTCCCACAGACCCAGAAAAAAAACTAATTCATTAGTGTTAACAAAAGCAAAACAAGCATGATTTTGCGGGCATTGGAAGGATAGTATAGACATCACTTTGGAGTGTTCAAGGAAAGTAAAGTGGGCTGCAAAGCAGAATTACAAGCAGTTATTCATCAAGAGGAACTTCATTTTTGCTTGTGCGAGAAATATTAAGGAGCTACTTCAAACAGGCTAGCTTTCTTTTTTGTCAGTTTATGATTGGCTTCTTTGCCACTAGCTGTATGTGAAATAAACATGGACAAGCAGTCTTTTACACCATTGTTTCTTTCCTTGCACTGCCTAGAAGCTTTTCAAATAGGTTCTACGGATGCCATGTTATTATACTACTTAGTCCATTTTATGCATGAAAGGTTGCAATATCTTACAAGATTTGCTCCTCAGCCAAGCTGGGAACGCACTGCTCCCAAGCCAATTCTCAGGATGCCAACCATTTTCGGTAAGATTGCCCATTCCTTAGTTGTTATAGCAATAGGATTCATACAGGCTAACAGATGTTGGAGAAATGGAGTTTGAAATTGGACGAAATCATCCTGGCAGAATTCCCTGCATCTCCCATGCAGGTTCACATGGCATTTCAGCTTCTTGCTCATGCACAGAATTCTGATATCCATTTGTGAAAACATTGGCTCAGAAAGGCATAACCTAATGAGGCTGCCAACCATGGGCACGTTCTTTGCTTCTCAATATGGCTCAACTTTACTTTTGTTATGCCCCTCTACGCAAGAGTACATTAGCAGGTTCAACGTGGTTTAGACATCTGTAAGGCCTGGCATCTCCCTGGGAAGATGCTATCCTATAAAGAGCACATTCTCACGGTGACTGAGTAGTAACCTTACAGTTTACTTTATGCAATGTTGCAATTTGGTCTCTTCATGCTGACTGGAAATAGCGACAGATCTTATTGTTACCATTTACAAAGGCAAGCAATGCAATCTAAACATGTTATATTACATGTATGGTGTTCTATGAAATACGTAGCTAACTCTGTTGCCTCTCCCAGGATGTCACATTCCTGTCTCAGATTCAGATGCGTAGTACCATCCAACAAATGATTGTGGCATCCCAGAACAGAGTTCTAGCACCACTCAAATGCATATAACCTTTTTTAGCAATAAGGGAAGCAGCAAGATTATGGAAGGAGAGAGTTGTATTAGGTTACTGATATTATGCACAGGTTCTTAAGTATGTAAAATGACAAATGTACGAAGGGGCTTTCAAGGATAAAACAAAGAATGTAATCGGTTTATGAATGTATTATTTCAATGATATATAATGGTTTCTATTTGTATGGTTAAAACTTTCTTGCTTTCTACCCTTTGTGTTTCTTTTCATAACAAATTGTTCCATTGCTGCCCTGGACCGACTTCTATAATGTTCTCTTGCAACAGTTGTTTCACTTCTCTATATCCTAACATATGTGCCTGGATCTCCAGTTTTTCCTTTAACAACCCCTGAGTAGACACTTTGTAGACCTTGAAGAATGCACTATCAAGCTTCAGCTTTGGAGGTGCCGAGGGTGGGAGCGATTTTGACCCTAAAGGAAAAACTGATAATGAGGTATTGCTATTTCTGGCCCATTTTTATGCAACATCAGATGACTGTAAATCGTGAATCAGTAAAGTTAATTTGTTTCTTAACTGTAAATTTGTTGCATGGCTTATCCTTGTAATTCACCATGTCAAAGGCATCATGTGTTTTTTCATGATTAGGATGCATACGGAAAGAAAGAAATACATAATTTTGACATGTTAAGCATTTCTGGAAAGTTCATGTTCAAGTGTGTTCAACAGTTCAGATGCCAAGTTTTGATGTTTATGCTGCATTGCTGCAAGATGGTCAAAAGCCCTGCTGTAATTTGGTTTTAACATATTTTTGGCAGAGATGGTGGATAATGATTTTTCAGCCTTTATTTTTAGAAGGCTGCTGTGTTATGTGCTCATTCAATGGAATTCCAGGTGATGCATTTCTGTCAGAGCTTTATGGATGAGCTATATCATTACATTGGTCCAGATCAGGCAGGTTTTTTGTTCCCATGGTTTTTGGTTAATTTTTATCATGAATTTTTCATATCGATTTGAAATTGCTTAGATATGATAATTGCAGGATACCTTATCAGGAGACATTGGAGTAGGTTCAAGGGAGCTTGGTTTCTTATATGGTCATTATCGTCGCCTCACAGGGCAATTTGAGGTGAAGTGCCTTGTACTCAGTCTGAGTACCGAATGCTTGAATAGTTAATGTATATTTTGGATGTTGAACAATGTAGTGCGCTTTAACTGGACCAAGGAATGATGTTCCGAATTCTAATTTGCGTGTGGAGGCTGCTGGTCATGGACTGGTAAGTAAATACTCCCTTGATTGTCAGGACAATTGGCTAAATTTCAATTTGTTTCATACCAGAGCAAGGTTCAGATTGGAATCAATAAGTATTGCCTTATAACAAGGTTCAATTATACAAAGACATGCCTTAGAGAACTGGCGCGCTATTATCCAGGCCTGCTTCCAGTTTTTGCCTGATATCCAGCCAGGATGGCCATCTCTGCATTCAGTTTTTCTCATTCTGGATATTTTACTGCTATGGGGCTTTTTTTAGTCCAGAGTGTGGTCCACCATCCTTGCTCTCCCTTGTCTAGTTCTAGAAATTTATCACTGTTGACGCGTTGTTAGTTGAAAGTGCATCACAAAGCTGCCACCATCTCTGCTCAGAAGCTCTGAACAGTTACATCTCTGCAAAGCGTCTTATTTATGGCATGAAGAAAACTTCCTGGTGGTTCAAAGAATTGAATCAGTTTCAAAGCTGATAGCTTTTCTGCTCTAAAATTAATTAGTTGAAGCTGGAATACAGTTTCTTGTCCTGCATCAAATGGCATTCATAATTTCTCTACATATGCAGGTTTATTTTGCCAAGCTTATTCTGGCAGATATGAACAAGGACATCAAAGGTCTGAGGTATGTTTTTTTGTTTTTCATCCAGGCAATGATAAGAGGCATTTTGAGGGTCTTTATTATTCTGCATTTTGGGAGGCATTAGGTAACCCCGGTTTATTATTGCTGGTATAGAAGCCATAAAATGTGAGTAAAAGCTTAAGAAAAAAGAACACTCATTATAATCACTTTTAGGCCTAGTGGTGCTACTATGTTTTTGTGATATAGAGAAACACGATAAGTGACTCTGCTGTTATGTTGAGGAACGTGTTATCTAATACATTTGTTAGGGCCTTTTGTCAACGATGTAATATTCTCTCGAACTTCTGCAAAGCAAGGTATTAAATTTATCAACATACGCCAGAAGGCAAACAAAATACATCTGAAAATTGCAAGGGCAGGAAGGGTCCAACTTCTGAGTAGTTTGCTAGGAATGTGTCAGACCAGTATTTTATTGAAAGCACTATTTTCTTGCAGGCTTCACAAGGAATCTTGTTGCTTTATTCTATTTTTGTAATCAATCATATTTCAACTAGAGTTAATTTTTTTGCAGGTGTGTAGTTAGTGGTGCTGGCAAACTTGCCTTGCATGTAGTGGAGAAATTAATAGCAGTTGGTGCAGTACCTATAACTATATCTGGTAATTATGATTTCACACAGGAAGCAACCTTGTTGATACAGTTCCATTTACTTTGATACCTCTCAAATCCCACATCAATGCCAATCCTATTATACCTTACATTGTACAGATTCCAAAGGCTACCTGCTCGATGATGATGGTCTTGACCATGGAAAGCTTTCTTTCCTGAGGGAAACGAAATGTCATCAGAGAAGCCTGAGGTACAGCCAGCATTAAGCCTCATCTATCTCTTTCCCCTCTTTCTTTATATAAATGTTACGTATTTTTGCAGAGAATATACAAAGAGATACACACGTGCAAAGTACTATGATGATTATTCAAAACCATGGGGAGAAAAGTGCTATCTAGCTTTTCCTTGTGCGACACAAAATGAAATCAATCATTCTGATGCATTGGCCTTAATTGGTGCTGGTTGCCAAATTATTGTAGAAGGTTGTAGTAAATAAAGTACCCTGTTCTAGTTTATGAGCATCGAGTAGTCTGAGGTAGGTTGGTAATGTCCTAATTTTTTGGCTTTCTTTTTGCATTAGGCTCGGACATGCCTTGCACTGCCGAAGCTGTTGATATGCTTCGAAAATCAAAGATTATAGTTGCTCCAAGCAAAGCTGCAAATGTTGGAGGGGTAAGAACCATCGAATTTATTTGCCATGCTTTATGTTCTTGAGTCCATAAAGCGGGAAATATTAAAGGAGGACAAAATATGTCTACAAGATATTGTGGATGTGAAAGTGGCGAGGAAAAAAGAGTGGTGATTTCTTTCTTTATATAGCCGCTCAATTCACATCCGTTAAACAGGTTGTTGTCTCCGGGTTGGAGCTAGCAAGCAAGTGCAATCAAATTCATTTTACTGCTGAGGCTGTTGACAATAAGTTACAGGTAATGTCTTATTTCTTGTAAGTTTTGACTTGAGGAAAACCATCTCCTCGAATTTTGCCAATCCTATGTGCTTCATTTTTTCCTTCAGGAGTTGATAAGGGATGTCTACCAAAAGTCTATGGCCACTGCAAATGCTTTCGGATATGGCAAGGGGCACCCAGAGTACTTGTCATCCTGCTTTTATTTGGTTTATTTGATTTGGAGCTTGGTTCTCCATGTTCGAAGTGTCTCTATATGAACAAAAATCTATAAACCTAAGTAATTTATGTGCCTAAGATTTACCATATGAGCTAGTGCCAGCCAAAGATGACTATGTATAGCAATGGATGATTTTTGGCTCATGTACTAATGAAACTTTTTGCAGGGCACTGGTTCATGGAGCAAATATAGCAGGCTTTATTCGTGTAGCACAAGCAATGCTGGATCAGGGATGTGCGTGACTTAAATCTTGACTTGTGGCCTTGCTTTCTATTCCTTGAATTGCTTACATTATCCACATCCAGTAAGGAACTTGAGCAAGAATTGGCATGCTCTGCAAGACGTGCAATTTGAGACTCTTGGATGAAGATGAACTTCACAGTCAAAGCTGCATTGTCGGGATGGGCAATTGAACAAGCAAATTGACTTCAGTTTGAGAGTATTACGGATCGACTAGATCCAAGAATTAATGCAGTCTGGATATACCATGGAGCAATAAACATTGTATCATAGCAAACTCATTTCTTTTGTAGCCTGGCCATGTTGTGGCCATTGTAAAGTCTATAAAAAAAAATTGTATCCTTGTATAGCAATCCCTCTTTTCATTTAGAGCATCTACTCGTTGGCACACTTACAAGATATACTGTGTTTCTTGGCTGGACGGCTCCATCCCGTCATGAGAGTTCGCTTCACAGTATCTATATGCTTCACAGTATCTATATGGACCAGCATGAAGAAAGTTACAATGTCACGACTCAATAGTCTTCTTGATCAATCAAGTAGTCCAACAAGAAAGCAGCAGGGGTGATTTACCACTCTTTGCTGCTGAAATGCTGGTGGCGCCATAGGAATAGATTAATTCACGTCTTTACCTCTAACGTAGCAAAGCCCACCATTTGATGCTAAAAATTTACTTCTTAAAGCTGTTAGACTGGTTAAAACGCGCGGGATCGCGGGAATGTTACTTTCTATAAACTAACTAGTAATGACTCCTCTTTGTGATTTTCGACGCTCCTCTTCGTGAGGATGAACAAGGAATATGAGGTATATTCAACAAGCCATTTCCTATGGTGTACATTCGAAACAATCGTCACACAAATATTTTCATTTTACAGCCATAAACCACAAACTGTGCATATAAAAACGAACTCCACACGTAATACACATAACTTTGTACATATACTGAAACAAAAAGAGCACGACCAAGGAAGAGAGCAGACTATATCCAGGCTACGTCCAGAGAAGAAACAGAGTATATACACATCAGTTTTGCAGCTCCACAACCTACTCGCCTGCCATTTGCCTTCTCTTTGCATTCTCAAGGCCGGGATCATGCCTGCGCCTGATTACCTCGACCTGGAGCTCTCTTAGCAAGAGTCCCCTGCACATATTAAGGTGAGGATGAAGCACATCAGCCTCCAGTATGACGGAGTTAATGCCCCGCCTTTCCAGAAGGCCCATTCCTGCTTGGATTCATTCCAACGTCTCTGCAAGCGCGAATCTAAGCTTCTCCACTGCCATGCAAACATCTCTAACGGACTGTTATGCTTCCTGCAACACAGAAACCATGTCATTCTCTTCATCTCTTCTTCCAGAATCCACAACAGATTGTGCCTCCGATGGTGAATCAACAGAGCTATAACTTATGATGATAACTTCATGTCCCACATCATCGGCAGCCTGCACATTATTCACATTTGCACGAAAGACAAGGGCAAGCAGTGTGAGTAACATGAATACAACCAACTTGCCAAAACAAATTAGAATACCATATCAGCCAACATCACACTCCCAATCATTCAGATCAAGGGGAATAAAATCAGCATTGGGAAGAGGGATCTACACTACTCCTCGCGTGAACAAACTCATCTGCACTACTACCTGCCTCTCCAATTTCCTCCGTATCCTCAAATGCCCCTCCATCATCCCACATACGCCTCTTCCTCTTCTCAATCTTCACCACAGGAACAATTCTAAGCTGTGTTCCGAATAATTCCATCCTGACATCTTTATACACACACCGTCCTGGTGCAAGCATAATACCCAGGAACTCGCCAATCTGAACTTCTCAGTCTGAAGCATACACTAGACTGTGTGGATAAAAGATTGTGTTCTAAATCTGCCTGCGTGGTAGCACAGAAAGTGGAACGCCCTTCCTATGATGTTCCTGGTGTCAAGTATTATCAGATGCTTCAGTTCGCCCGCTCCATACAGTGCATAGAGTTCCTTGCCAACTTTAACTTGCTCCGCTGTTACGTTGTGCAAGTGAACTCTAAAATGGAGTTTGCCAAGATCTTTCAAGCAGTAACCAACTATTCCCTCGAAGCAATGCAGCTTGCTACCTGTGAGGGCTTTGCATAGGACATTGGCTCCAGCAGGCCTGCTGTGATTCCATCCCAAGAAATTCTTAATGCGGACGTTCACACTTGCTAGAGTTTTTGCGTCCATTTGAAAGACTGCCTGGACATGCAGATTGGCCTTGTAGTTAAGCTTCATAAACTCTACCATTCTATCATAAAGCGAAGAAGGCACATCAGACTATCGTTACCGACACATCTAATACTGTTGGAACATCAAAAATCTCCTCACCCGCACCACCAGCAATATCATATCCCAGATGCTCTTCAAGCAATCTGGGATTTCTTCTTCTTCTACCTCGCCCACGTCTCCCTCCTCTCCCTCTTACGTAGTACCTTCCCCCATGTCCTTTTCCATGTCCGGCTCAGAAAGGGGCTCACGAATGCTGACAGTCTCTCTCTTCCCCGGCCACCCCGCTTCGAATTCCCACGACTGGAGCCTCTACCTCTCACAGATCCCTTACAAGCTTGCTTCAACACAGGTTCTGGAAACAAAAAAAGGACCTCTGTCCTCAAACACACGAGGTAGCTCAGGTGCATTTCTGCACCCTTCCATTTTTGGAGGTTCCTTGCAAGGTACCTTAATTGCATTATGGGAATCTAGTATTGTCTGGGCTCTCTCAGAAGCTACCTCACAGGCATTTCGGGGTTCTAGTATTGTCTAGGATCTCTCCACACCCACAACTGCAACACTGCCACTCTCATACCTTCCTTCCCCGGCCACAAGCACATCCACTATACATGCTGCCCTTCTTGACTCTCCAGCTCCACTACTCTCTGTTCTGCGTCCCTCAGCAACCAGGGAATGCACCACAGGTTTTCCATCTCCCTTCCTGCACTACTTGCATGCAGATCCCTCTCTCAACTGGGCATCGCCATTTTATACACGCGGACCTTCAAACAGACAACCCTACGCATGTCGCATGTGTCATGAAGAGGCAAAACAAAGAATTGAAAAGCAGGACGAGGAACTCACTGTTATTCTCTATCCATACAGGCGCTCCTTTGCATCAGTTCCGTCCTCTGCCGACAGAGGCGGGATGCCATCATCCGCTGTCCAAGCCCATGTGACGACTGCACCTTCCGTTCTAGAACCAGAACCATGAGAACAGCGCAGCAAAACTAAGATGCAAAATTCCACAAGCACATGCAGGATGTGCTTAAGCTGATCAAACCACTCTCCACCTACGAAAATAAATACCATATGCGCCTGAGATCTTAACCCCAACCTTGCTAGAAATGACCTAAAGCAATACGAAACAAATTATTGCAGCTTTCTGACTCAAAAGTTTCACATATCTTTGTTTCTATGGTCGTCAATGAATAAAAGGAGAATACAATATAACATTTCTGAGTTTTAACCTTGATATTGTTTCTAGGTTGCTCAAAAGCAAATCCTAGGAATGGAGGGGGGTTTGGTATATACTGTAGAATATCCCATGAGGATGGTCGAGATGATGTGTTACCAGTTGTTCCATATACCTAGTGTAGTGACCTACTTCCTGTACCGTACGTGTATGACACGTATGCAACGTACAGTACAGGGTAACGTACGATGGCCGTTTTAACGTATGAAAGTATGTTAAAAGTTGTTGTTTAAAGTACTCGTACGGTACATACTTTATCATAAAATATATGCGGTACGTACTTTAACCCTTTTTTTTTTTGAAAAATATCCATAAAATATGCGTATTGTACCTACGGTACTTGTAACGTAAGTACCGTACGCGTACATTAAACAACTGAAAAAAAAAACTTTTTTGGTCATTTTTTTGCACAAAATGCATAAGTACATCCAATACGTCCTGGTACGGTACGTAAGTACCTTAACTCATACCGTACGCGAACGTAACCTACACTGCATATACCGCAACTAAGCTAATTAACATAAATAGTAATTAGTTAACAATAAGAGCCTAGTTGCCATACACTATATCTTCTTATATATATGATCATATGGTCAAACTTTTTGGCTTCCAAAATATAAGAATAAATTCCAAAATGTTGAGATTTGGAATCAAAGAATACTTCGACAATATTTTCCGACGCACTGCCTCTTTCATGCCCATGCCTCCTCGCGTTACTGATCAGAGCAACTTGAAGCTCCTGCTCTAAATCCTTGAGGCCTTCAGTCAATATACATTCGTATCTTCATGGTATCAGAGCCGGTTTTGTTTGAAAGGCTCGTATAGGTTGCGGAGGATTTGGATCGGAAAGCCAAGAATCACTAGTAGAGATAACCCTTGTTTGTCACGGTTTTTGTCGCGCAAAATACACTATATTATTATTTTATTAAAGTCGT